>CAJUYH010004824.1:0-25580 GCA_910591685.1 Galerucella tenella | reverse complement strand
AAATATAAACTGCAGGTAGCTCATCAGAGAGCAGAGAAATATTTAACAAAATATAAACTTAGTAGACAAAGTCAAAATAGTAAGGTAGCTAATCCAGTTGATTTTAAAATAGGGGATTCAGTTTTAGTGAAGAGGGAAAATAGAACCAAATTCGAATCTCAATATATAGGTCCATTTACAGTCACAGAGGTGAGTGAGGTTAACTGTAAAGTCAAATTAGAATCAGGTGTGATAAAAGAAATACACAAAAACAGAATCCATCCTTATTGTAAAATGACTTAAAGTTTTGTAAATAGTGTCAGAAGTGCGGTTGTGTTTACAAACAATCAAGTTATCGTAAACAAAAAACATTAAGTGATTATAAATAAACAAGACAAACAATTAAGTTATCGTAAACAATTTTAATGACAAGTGACATACACTAGATTATAAATATATGTTACCATAGGTTAATGACATTATTTAATAATCATCTATCATCTATTTTTAGGATAATTGTAAATTTATTTCATTGGGGGGAAGGAAGCTCAACGGAATTTATTCTTTTTGTAAAAGGTGAAGGTGTGATGCCTTTTGGCCGAAATATTATTTATTAATTATTTAAATTATTATTATGGTATTATTATGAATAAAGACATAAATTCCCTTGAAGCCAATTTCAATATAGCATGAATCGTTTACATATATATGAAAACAGAAAGGTCTCACGTAGGATGTCAAGTTCAGAGTGTGAAATAAACGTAAACAGAATTGTTTATGTTTACTAAACGGTGAACTTGACTCGTCGTATAAATATGTTAACGAAAGTGTTGTAACATTAATTCTAAATTATTCTAAAGACATTCGATTCATATTCAAAGACATTTTAAATGTATTCTATTCATCGTAATCCTTTTTAATTAATATTCTAATTAGTACTAGTAATAAGTGAGTTAATGTATAGTAGTAAAGTAAGGTAATAAAGAGAACATGTCCCATTGATTCCAGTAGTTGTTTTATTCCTGTGAGATGACACACCAAGTGACCAGCAACACCACCTAGTCAGAGGCCCTTCAACACTTCTAATGCACCAAGTATCCATAGTAGGATACATACATTACAACTACATAGGTACTTAATTAATTTCAGTCGATTTTTAGGTTCTTGCAACTTTGCATTTCCTGGTCCAAGGATCCTATCAATCTGATGTTGGCACAGATAAATTCATAGCAGCAGCTCGAAGCACTGTAAGCAAAATGACAGGTGAAATCATAGACATCCTATAGTTTGGCAAGTTTATCTGAAACTACGGGGCATCGGTAAGAGGCGAGGAAGCATTGCGCCTAGCTGACATAAACGTGCAAATGGCGTACGGTACCTATTTTACCAAGTAATACTGAAAATACAAATGTCACTGACAATACCAACGCCACTGGATAAATCAATATCAATCAATTGACGAAGTGAGAGAGAAAAACACACGGAGGCGCCTGCCAATAAGATCAGCTGGTCAGGCCCTTCAATAAAAATCCCTAATTATGTAGTTTGGTGGGTGTGGTCATTATGGTTTTCGCACAACGCTGCCAGAGCTTCGAGAAGCCATAGCAAATTTGGAGAAGTGTTCATCTCTTAATATTCATAAATTGAAAAATGAATGAATAGAAAAAATCCAAGGCAATAAGCACATTAAAGAATTAACGTTAAATCATATTGTTAATATTGTTAATAATAAAAAGTCCATTTTCTAATTATTATCACTACATACTCAGCACTTCAGTTTTTTCATAGTTAAACGTGGCAATATCGATTGATTTCGACTGCATTCCTTTCACGGCTTCAGATAAACTTGCCAAAGTATAGCTACTCAATTATTTATAAACTATCTCAAATTTCCCACAAATGTGGAAAATGTGAACAGTGTGATGCGTGGGTCAGTACATCTTCAAGCAGCTTCACGAAAGGCATAAATTTATTATTAACGTTTTGGTTCATTCAGTTCTGTATTATTTTCCAGTTTCGAACAAAAATTCGGATTCTCCCGTGTGAGAGGTGCAATGGGCTCGTTTACATATATTTTTTAATTTTACCATTAGGAAGAGCACATCATTTTGAGGCTCTGTGCAAAAAACTAGACGTCAGGGAGACTCCTAAGTCGCCTAAAAAAAGTATAAACATTAAACAGTAATCCTCTCCGAATTTCAGGCGTGACGTCATTGCATATGAAATCTCTCGTTCAGAGAGCGGATACCGCGCCGATCGGTTTTCGGTTAGATGACTATCTAGCTAGTAACAGAATTTTGCTGGCTTATATGCTTATTATTTTTTATTATACGTTTAAGCAAACTCTAAACAGTGTTCTAAACAGGTAATCTTTTCAGTAGATCATCAACAAAACGACGTATATTATATGTTTAAAAAAAATTATTTTATTTGATTCAAAGTCCAGATCAGCTCTAACAAATATCGCTTTTTTACCAGTGGTGTGCATGTGCATTTGAATCTGAAACATTTGGAACTAATATTACCTACTTCATCAAAATAAGTTTTTCTTGTTTTTTTCAACATTGGTGATTTGATTTCCACTACACATTCATCATAAATAGCATTTGGAGAAGCTCCTTTAATTGGGCAGTCTGCAGTTAAAAAAATTGCAATTTTTTACTGAGTAACCTATTCTCCGTAACTTTGTCCACCAGACCCGAGAGAAAATAAAACATCTTGAATCACCCTGTATATCATTTGAGAGAGCATGTATTTATTAAAATATTGACATTTTTAATCATTCCGGCCGGAAAACAGCCAGAAACGATGTGTCACATAGTATAAAATTATAATTAAGAAACTCGTGTTTTTGATTAAAAAACTTCATAATCATTAGCAAGTCCACTTCTGGAAGATTTAATGAGTCTGCTTTTTTAAAATTACGACCACACATTTTATTTTATTCACACAAAATTTTGTAGGTAATTCAAAATACGCGAGGCACGTTACAATCAGAAGCGCAATGTTTAGTGCACATTAACTTTCATATGTCTTCGCCCCGCTCTCGGTATGCTTGTTTAACTGGTTGTATTAGGAGAAAGACATATTCTATTGACATGAAATTTTCAGAATCATATTTTTATCCCTAGTACTTTGTTTTACGACAGTTAAAAATGATTTAAAAATTTTAGTAAACGAGCCCATTGACTGTACACACTTCGCCATCATTGCTCCTCCCGTAGAGGATCCAGTAGAACCGGCATTGGCATATTTCAATAGAAAAGGCTACTACAGCATCAACGTTCAAGCAGTAAGAACACTACACAAGCGGCAACAATCAAGTGCACAATTTTTATTGTTTTCAATTTTATAGATCAGTGACTCGGATTTAAAAATTTTGGTTATCAATGCTCGATATCCAGGAGCCACTCATGATTCCGCAATTTGGGCAACATTAACGGTGAATCAATATTTGCAAAGACGCTTCGAACAGGGCGAAGAATCGTGGCTATTGGGGGCCCGGGCTATCCATTTTCACCTCACTTGTCGACACCAATAAATGGAGTTGATCCAGAACATGACACACCTGAAGCCAGATATAATCGTTGTCACATCAGCTCCCGGAACACAGTAGAGAGATGTTTCGGAGTGTTGAAGCAAATATTCCGTTGTTTACTAAAGCATCGTGTGTTGCATTATTCGCACAGGAGAGCTGGCTTAATAGTGTATGCCTGCACTGTGCTGTACAACATCTTGGTTGAAAGAAGGATAGAGTTCGATGAGGACTATACAAGACGATAATGATGATGATGACAACGACCTAGGAAACGATGACCCCCTATCGTCGTTAGGTAGTTATTTGAAATGAAATACATTATTGAGTTTTTAGATCGTGACATACTAACTGCCGGAAGAAATACAAGGGAAAGACTGATCGCACGCCATTTTTAAGTTACTTTTGATTATTGTGTTGTGATAATAATTATTAAAAACTTTTATTATTGATTGAGAGTACAACTTTATTGAGCAAACAGCAACAACATTTGGCAAATAGAACAGATATTTGTTAAATAACAGCAGGTATTGAAAAAAATAACAATGAACATTTCACTGTTGAAAATAACTACCTAATAACTAGTCTTGAAAAAAAAACAACAAATTATATAACTTTTTGGCCATTTTTGCAAATAGAACATTTTTGAATTATTAAAAGTAAAGCGTAAATGAGCTTCAGTAATAATATTGTTAAATAACAGAGTACCCATAAAGAAGATAATTAACATTTTGACAAACTGAACAGTTGTTCACTGTTGAAAATGAGTAGGTGCACTTGTCAGCTAGGTTCATCTAATCATCAGCCTCAAGCATTTCTTGGTCATCATGTTTTTCAACGACTTGTACATCTAGTTGTTTCTTCATCATTTCTGTGTAACCTACCAAGGCATTAGCCATTAGCTGCAAAGAATTGCCGAAATGTGTCATAGCCTTGCTAATTTTAGAAGCACCTTCAGAATAGATTTTCGCTTACTCATGTAGAAGTTTGATTGTTTTTTTTTGCTGCAGGTCTTGTTTTTTTTCTCAATTGAGCTGAGCGTGGTGATGGCAATGAAATTTCCACGGGCGCTTCTTCGGCGGTATGATGCACTGCCTCTTCTAAAAATGAATGTTTCCATCTATATTTGTTATGACAAAATTTAAAAACTACTTGCCTTCACTTTCAGATGATATTGCATAGCAGGTCACATGCTGCCTTTCCTGTGTTGTGCTGGGCTGTGTCTGTGCTACATCCTCTGCAGGTTGCTGCTCCATAACAGCTTCCACTTTCCTTTCAACTTTTTCTGGATCTATTTCTTCAGGCAAACCTTTACAACCATCAACTGATACCCAACCGATTAGACCCAACAATTTTTGTTCATCACTGTTAATGGCTTTATTTTCCACTCCCCCAGTTGCATGCAGTGCTATGCTGAAGTTTCTCGCTTTCTTTTTGACACGAGCTTTATACTCGACAAAAAACCTGCGCCAATCTTCCCCAGTTTTTTTCGGACCTTCAACGGTATTTATGATTTTGCTGGCTGATTCCCACAATTTCGATATCTCGAGTGTACGAGATGGATGTGGCTTTAACGTTAAAATGGCCCGATTTTCGGGCAGTGCCAGAAAATCCATCATCGTGCTTATTTGCTCGATGCTGACTTTGGGGCCTCGACTTTTCTTGGGAGGTGCTTCCATTTCATAAAGAATTATTGTTCTTGGTTCTACGAAACCATTGGAAGGTTACGATAAATAAATACATAGGGCATTTTATAAAGAACCAGATACTTACACTGTCAGTATTCGGAGTCTGAGAACCTGTGCCCCGTCGAATTTGCAATTTGACATTAATGCATTTCATCGCATGATACATTCAACCTACTTTCATCACGGTGATTGCTCGTACAAAGTTTAATAACCGTGGTTGATTTTGGTTTTATAGAATTTGAAACATGGATGGCGTGACTAGACGAGTGATTAAAATTTTATCCCTAACCACGTTATTACGCTAATCACTCTTTTAACCACTTTCTTATAGAATCAGGCCGATTATAATGTTTTGTAATGTATTTTCTTCACCATATAAGTTTTCTTCTTACAAGAATGAAAACTTCTCTGTTACCAGAGTTTCTAGGCAATACCAGCATGAACATTTTATACATTGTGCATTATTTATTTAAAATCAAATTTTGCCAATGACATAGTAGTTCAATAAATGAAGGCAAAAAATACCGTCAACATGGGCATCTGGTCCAGCAAGAAATTTTTTTTTTCAATTTGCAGGTAATAGTGGGTACATTGAACCCCCAAAATGTCAGGTGCCTGAAATTTGTGGGAGGGTCGGAAAATGGCTCTAGAGATCCCGAAAATCCGTTTTCCGCCGATATCTCCCGAACTACGATCCCTAGAGAATTTTTGTTCAGACAAAAAATGAAGAGCATTTCATTACCTACAAAAGTTGGCCCCACGATTTCTTTCGTTACACCAATATTTTTTGCAAAAATGGTGGTTAAAAAGCTAGCAGTTTTCTGAAACTTAAAAACTGACGTTTCCAGCCCAAAATCTGGGATGAGGGACCCTGAAAATACACCAATTTCTATGTTTAGGCCTCCAGGCATCTATGGTAGATGGCGCCACCTTGCATTTTCGCAGCCGAGAAATAATTAAGGCCATACAAAGAAACATGAAAATGATCGATTTCTTACCCACTCTCGGGGTCAAAAAGTTATCGCTTTCTTTAAAATTGAGACCCTGGCCTGCTTTTATTGGACAGACCAATCCTAGGAAAAGGATTGGAAGTAGACGCTAAAATTGAGAAAATAACTTTCCCATTCTTCATTACCGAATACCTCTTCCTACACAAGCAATGAACTTCCACAGACGATACCTTCTCCAGGAACAAATGGTGGTTGTCTTTCCTGGTCTTGCTAACATTTATTAGGGTTTCTAGTCTTCGGGTAACCCTTTTAACGTCTTCAGTCAGAGCTTGATCACATATAAAACACACGGGCGTACTAGAATCCTCTGCGACTTTCATTTTTCTACAGGAATGAATAATATTTATCAAATCATTAGATGTCATTTCACCCACAACAATATCAATGATCTTAAGCTCCTCAGCTATTATTTTCACTATTCTCTTGAGTTTACCACGTTTATGAACATCAAGTATGCTGAAGCTTATCATCTGTGGTTTTTTTATCGGTTCTCCTTCACATTTATTTTTGAAACATAAAACCTCAACTATACATGTTTTTAATTAGGCCAAGAGCCGGGTATTTTTTGTAAAAAATTTACAGGAACAGGTATTTTTTTTTTGGAATATGTTCAGGGGTGTCCCCTGAATGCAAATCCAAGTTGGCGTCATGAGGTGGCTTTACTTCAGCCGCCAGAAATTGTGAATATCATTACTGTAGATAATAATGTTTGCCATCTTTTTTATTCGAAACTTTTTTTATATAGCGCATAGGTTTTTAATTATAGCGCTCCAAACTTTTTTCAATATGGTTTTTGCTAAATATTTGGTTAATGGTCAATGATAAATTAATAATGATGGTAACTGAATTGTAGAGCATGAAATTTTCTTTAAATTTCAACGGAAACTTTTTCCCGTAGCATTTATAGTTTAGGAGCTGCAACTTGGTAAAACTTGCATCTCGTACATTATCAGTGGCAATATTGCTCGTTGTATACGAAAACCATTTCAGAACGCATAAAATGGCATGAAGTGTTCAAAAAAATGTCTAAAGAGCTGTGTACCGAATCAATTGAAATTATAAATAATGTGGAGAACAGCTAATAATTCATCGATCTTTATTGTTGCTTAAAACGGTATTATCATATAAAATATTGTCAATGTAGCAAAAAATAATAGTGCATCACGCTACATCATAAGAATTCTTATTGTTATTCTTAATATTATTATTATTAATAGGGTATTTGACAATTTTTTTTAAACACCATTAGAAGATTGTCTGGCCTCAGTTAAGTACTCCAAATTTTTTTCAAATTTTTTACTAAGCGGGAAAGTTGCCAAAACCAACTTTAAAAATTTTATATTTAAATAGCGCGCCAAAACGCGCTGATTTTTTATGACGTCAGTGATCTTGTCGCTCCGCCTACCGCATCCCGAGCGACAAGATCACTGACCAGCCGAATCGGAACCATCGGCTCGACCTGCGGCCGCCCACCTGAGCTGGCCTATAAGAAACAAGCAAGCAGCGAGACCTCTTACGTCACAATAAACTCACATATTTTCCCGCGCTGAGTAAATATTTGAAAATTACCATTTTTGTTAAGTTAATAAAAAATCACTGGTTTAATTTATTTGTGTGAAATATTGATTTCTGGCATAATAGTACCACAAAGTACCTGCTCCGACTCTTTTTTAATTTTTTCCGCTCATAGGAAAATACCCTATTAACGTTATGCTTGTATTATGCTATTTTATAAAGTACATTATTATTTTATATTGTACCGGTTGGTCCAATAAGCCGATCTCTCGGCTATATATCAGAAAATATTCATGTTATAACTTCAGGAAAAAAAATTCCTTAGTAAAAGTGGACAAGAGAAATTGCTGGGAATTACTTTCAAGTTTCTAGGTTAACCGCCAGGGGGCGTAACCTGTGAAGAAAAATTTAAAAACCAGTTTTTTGTGAAATATGCACAATTATACCCAGTGCTAAATAAGTAAACTAAACAAAGGCCTAAATTTCGCACAAATTTGTTCAAGTACTTTTCATTCTATTTTTCCAAATAAAGGGTGGGGGAAAGTGGGAAAGTGTTTGTTGATAAATACCTAGAACTTTGGTTTGACTCAACCGATTTTAACGAAATTAGTGTCAATAGAAAGAGTGTAGATGAATTAATAAAATAAAACAATGGCATTTAGTTTTAATTGTCATAGGTAGAGGGTACTTTCGAATGAAAAAAATAAAAATTTGTTTTCTCGAAAAATGTTCAATGGAAACACCTAATTATTGTGAATTATAATGGAACTGGATTAAATTCTCAACAAAATGGCGCAAGCCGCATGTTGATAGCTATTGTCGAAGTCAAGATATAAATAAAAACGCATAAAAATAAGTGACTCACTCTGTATTATAACTTAAAATTAAATATGTAAAAGAAAGATCATACATAAATCTCGATCATTAAGACTTAATGTCCAATTAAATGCTGCTTCAATCTCAGATTACTGCAATTGTTAAATATGCTAGAAGAACAACCGCATATCATGTAAAAAATTTTGTGGGCAGACGAGGCTACGCTCAATAGTGCGGGTGGTGTTAATCTGCATAATAAGCATTATTGGTCTGAAGAAAATCCGCACTGGGTAGAGGAAGTGCAGTTCCAAGGTAGATGGAGTCCTAATGTTTGGTGTGGTATAGTTGACGGAAAGATGGGAGGTTCATATTTCTTGGAGCTTCAAATGGCGATACATATTTGGATTTTCTGGATAATTGGTTGTCTGTTTTATTGGAAGATATTTCCTTACAAACATATATGTGATATTACAGCATGACGGGTGTCCTGCCACTTTTCCAGACGAGTTAGAGATTATTTGAATTTAAGTTATTCAAATGGATGTATAGGAAGGGTAAGTATATTTTCAGGGCCAGCTAGATCTCTTAAGATCGACTTAACATGCCTGGACTTTTATCTGTAGGGAAGATTGAAGGATTTAGCGTACCAAACTCACCAACCACGCGAGACGACATGCAACAGCGCGTTAGAAACGCTATAAATAGTATATCAACAGCTGAAATTTAAGCAACAGATATGTCAAAGCGTGCTAGATTACATATTTATGTGGAAAACGATGAAAAACAATTTGAACATTCAATTGGACAACAAGTTTTAATGACTAAGATATCTGTATGATCTTTCTTTCCCATATTTAATTTTAAGTTATAATACAGGGTGTCAATACTATAGTCACTTATGTTTATGCGTTTTTATTTATATCTCGAGTTCGACAAAACCTATCAACATGCGGTTTGCGCCGTTTTGTTGAGAATTTAATCCAGTTCCATTATAATTCACAATAATTAGGTGTTTCCATTAAACATTTTTTAAGAAAACAAATTTTAATTCTTTTCATTCGAAAGTACCCTCTACCTATGACAATTAAAACTAAATGTCATTGTTTTATAGTAGATGTGATTAATTCATCCACACTCTTTCTATTGACACTAATTTCTTTAAAATCGGTTGAGTCAAACTAAAGTTATAGGTATTTATCAACAAACACTTTCCCACTTTCCCCACCCTTTATTTGGAAAAATAGAATAAAAAGTACTTCAACAAATTTGTGCGAAATTTAGGCCTTTTTTCAGTTTACTTATTTAGCACTGGGTATAATTGGGCATATTTCACAAAAAACTGGTTTTTAAATTTTTCTTTACAGGTTACGCCCCCTAGTTGTTAACCTAGAAACTTGAAAGTAATTTCCAGTAATTTCTCTTGTCCACTTTTCCTAAGGAATTTTTTCTCCTAAAGTTATAACATGAATAGTTTCTGATATATAGCCGAGAGATCGGCTTATTGGACCACCCGGTATATTATAATACATATATTGTAATATTAAAAATAATTTCTTTTTCAATAGAAGAATTTGGAGGTTGGTATTCAATTTGAATTTTTCTTTTCATTTTTTCAAATTTAACGTGAATCTGAGTTTTTCGAAAAATCGCTAACCCGTTCCAATTGTTCCAAATTTTGTAAAATACTGTTTATATTCGTTTGCACTTTATTTTCTCTGTCTAAAATTGTTGTCGAAATCACTAAAAGAAAAAGAAATTTACGAATGTTACTCAAAAAAACGGACTTGCATTATAATCTCGTTATAATCTAATTCACAGCGTAATAGCTCTTGAACTATAAATGCTACGGGGAAAAGTTTCCCATGAAATTTATAGAAAATTTCATGCTCTACAATTCAGTTACCACCATTTTTAATTTATCATTGGCCATTAACTGAATATTTAGCGAATACCATATTGAAAAAAGTTTGGAGCGCTATAATTAAAAACCTATGCGTTATACAAAAAAAAGTTTCGGATAAAAAAGATGGAAAATATTATTATCTACAATAATGATATCCACAATTTTTGCCGTACGATCCGCGGTTCGCGAGATATTTGATAAAGCGTGTTTTTTAAGATGGCGGCTGAAGTGAAGCCCTCCCCCATGACGCCAACTTGGAGTTACATTCAGGGGACACCCCTGAACATATTCAGAAAAAAAAAAACCTATTTCCGTACATTTTTTTCAGAACCTACTTTTTTGGCTGGAGCTCTTGGACTAAATGCTGTGACAGTGGTTACGTATGTGTGTTGGGGTGACATTCACTGAGACCTGATGTAAGTCTCACTAGTAGTTCCTTTCTATTCCCGGGGGAGAAGTTTTGGGACTGCATGATTCAATTTAGATAAGTGTCCCTCTTCTATCCATTAGTCTCCAAGGTATTGTGCCCTAGGATTCTTTATTGCCATGCAAAACGCAAGTATGTGGATGGAGTTTTTTCTCCATTCCACAGAAACTATATTCTTCTTGTTCCAGCTTCATAAGTTGTTTATTCAGGCAATAGAGTTTTCTCCCATCATAGGAGTATGAAAAAGTTTTATTTGTGCGAAAATTTCCATTTACCTAGGGAGTATATTATGTAGAAAGTAGTATATATAGAAAGTATATGTAATATAGACTACTTTCCTAGATTTGTGAGAAGATTCAGCTCGAGCTTGCGATGCAGCTTGCAAGCATAGCAGAGCATAGCATAATTTTTGTACAATCAAATCTAAAAAAGTTATGGACGAAAAACTGTTGCATTTCAGGAGTTCCAAGCTATGTATGCAAGCTGCAACGTAAGCTCGAATCTTCTCACGAGTCTAGAAAAGTAGCCTATACCATAGATAAGTCTATACTACATATACTTTCATTTGAAAAAGTGAAATCTCTGGTGGAAATCTTTTCCATTGTATATCCTCACTTCCCCGGACTACATACAATCCAGAAGATACTATATATGCTTAAAATATCATTTAGTACCGTCCGGCATATTGCACTACTTCGCTGCATTTGGTGAGCTTATATCTAAATTAAACAAGTTTTCAAGAAGTTAATATTTATTTTCAAATCTATATATTTAACTCTGTTACAGAGTGTATTAATTTTAAAATTTATTGTAACAAGGTTTGTTTAAGTACATTATCATTTTATCAAGTATCTAGTTTGCAAAAGAATGTATACAATGCAAGCAGTTATACGCAGTTTTAATTGAGGCACTATTTTGTTTTTGTAAAAATTATTCATACTAAACATTCAGGATTTAGGCCTTAAAATTAATTAGAAATGAAAATGCATTTAAGGAAAATTATGTCTTTGATAATAATTGGTACCAAACTTAATAATAATTTTATTTATATTATTACAAATTGTTTACAAATCCATGAAGGAAATTCAGAAGAGGTTTCGTCATTAAATAATATCTCAGTTCCTCTTTTCACTCCGAGAGGAATTAAGATGATTAAGATTAATCTGAATAATGTAGAAATTAAATTTTGTACCTGTGTAAGATTTTTGCTGCTCATTTCGTTTCTATGTCCACAACACCAATTCAGCAATCAAAGTATTGCCCTCATAAAGGTCAATTATATAAGAAATGGTTGAATTGAAGGAACGCCGTTATATTTACGCTTTTAGAAATTTTTCAATGTACAATATTAGGATTTAAATTTTAAGAGGTATCGTGTCAAATGAAGCATTTTCGATAATATTTTGAAGCTTATTATGTATACAAAATGTAGTTAGCAGATTGTCTAATTTTTAACCAATTAAACTGTTGCTTATAGAATTGCTCCTATTTTTCAACTTTGACATCATAAGTTAGCGGTATGTTGCACCAATGTACTCTACATCTTGGAGTTATGCCACCAGCTTAACACCTCCCTATGGATATAAGGTTTAATATTTCATTTAGTAATTCCTCACGAAGAGTGATTGTATACTTTGTGGAAAGTCGTTTCGAGTTTTTTGTAATAATTAAGCTGGTGTTTGTAGACACGCGGTGTACGCTCTAGGTATCTAGGTTGTATTGGCGTTCATGAGAAAGTTTTATTGTTTTCTGGATTTATTTTGAATTAGAAATACAAATGTAAAGAGCTACCATCATAATTTATTAATTCTCAATGTAAGTAGGAACATTTAAATAAAACATATTTAAAAAAAAACAAAGTTCTTAACAGCTTCTACGTTTACCTATTTGCTTTAACACTTTCCACTATTTTTAATAAAATCAGAAACATATGAACTGATATTGTCAGATTTCCACTTGTGATATAATTAGTATACACTTAGACACACAAGTAGACAAGGCGATAATTTTTATTTTAGAGGGATACCTACCTACTGATTAAAATAATTTGAATTTTTCCCTATTTCAAATTAAAGGTCATTTGTGCAAAAAAAGAAATTTGTTGACGACAGAATTGTTCATGTATTATATTATTTTAGTTTATAGCACATTTTTGTTACTTTAAACTTTTTGAAAAACATTTCCGAAGTGGTGTCGGTAACGTTTGATTGGTAACGATAACGAAAAGTAACTAGTCCAATCCAAAAGAAATAAGCTGAATTGGTAAAGTAAGGAAATAAATTGGAGTACCTGAATTCTTGAAAATATTCCCTTACGACTTTTACAGAAACTGTATCACATGGAATGTGTCAATAAATAAAAATATTTGGCAACAGTGATTGAAATAAAATCAAAAGAGTGAAATTTTCGAGGAAGTTTCGCTCAAATTTTTATTTTCTTGTTTGTAGGTGCATTTTTTTAAAACGCCTGCGGTGTTACATATCAAAATGGTGATCGATCTAACACAATGTTTCATAATTTTTACCAGAATTACAACAGGGGTGCGATTTTCGAAACCATTCGGGAGTAAACCGTATACGAAAAATGGCCATTTTCGTATGAAATTTAAATAACCTAATTTTCGACATGCTCAAACGGTAATCGTATACAAACACTTTCGTATGGCTTGTTTCGAGTGGGTTTATTCCATTCGAATAAATGTTATCGTGTACGGAAAGTGTAAATTTACATAACCTAGATTGAAAATATTTGTGTTTGGTATGTCATTAATTTGAATAATAAATGATATAAGGAGCAATTCTATAAGCAAATGTTAAATTTTAACGCACAGTTAAAAATAAGACAATCTGCTAACCCATTTTTGCAAGTCTGTATGCATATTAAGCTTTAAAGTATTAACTGAAAACTCTTTATTGGATACCATACATGTTGAAATTCGAATTATAATCTTGACTAGGTATATATTGAAACATTTATAATAGCGGAAGCTTTGTCAAATATAACGGCGTACCGTTAATTTTTAACCACTTCTTATAGAATTGACCTTATAATCAGCTATAATATGGCAGTTTTTGATGATTTAATTCATTTAAACTTCATTAATTAAGCGGAAGAGTTAGCAGATAGACCTCCTAGGATCTTTAACTTTAACCCATTTATTGAACCTTTCGAGGAATATTCAAAAATATTGTCACATTTTTTATTAAGAGCATCACTGGAGCTTGAATCTCCCATTTTTTAACAACAAACAATAATAAAGGAAAAATGCTAAATAAATAATATCAAAAGCCAGTATGGACTCACTACACTTAATACAGTAGTTGGTATATTCTTTGCATAGAACTATTAGAACTGCATAGATAAGGTATATTCTTTGCTTTTCAAATGTCACAAGTGACAAGACCATACGATTATGCGGTGTTGAAGGCTGCTAAATTCTTCGTGTACGAACGTTTATTCGAATGATGTTGAAAAAAACACATTTAGCACCGTATACGAAAAACTTCATGTGGAAATAACCGTACACGCATAATATTCGTCTGAACTCGAAAATCACACCCCAGGTACAGGTGAATATGATTTATGCTACAAACTGAGCCAAAACTTTTCAGCTCCAAAAAAGTAATTCATAACAACAAATATAAATGCTGGGTGTCAGTTGCAAACGGATGTGGATGTTAACAAGCGGTACCTAACAGTATGATTAAAATCAGTATTCTTCCTGTTAAACCATTTTTCAGCACCTGATAGATTTGTTGAAATTACATTGAAATTTAACAACTACTTCCCTGGCTATATGTCACGATGGACACTGAATTACACTTCAAAGTTAATCAGGGTTGGCATACCTGCAGATACAAATTTCCTTTGTACTTATTCCAATGATACAACTTGCAATAGTTTTAATAATTAGAATCAACGACTTTTTCCTGACAGTCAGCACTACCTTCAAACTTCAAACACACACAATTTTTATGAGGACCACCACAATAGATCTGATCAGTGGCGTAGGTCAATTGGCCACTTCATCAAATTTAATCAAACTTCTATAAAGGCCCATCCCCAATCAATTTAGTGGCGAAGTAGCACTTCGGCACGCGTGATGGGACAATGAAGTTTAAACGTAAGTATCCTCAATTCAATTTCGTGCTGACATGCGCGCCTACTTGGAAGTGCAAGCTGCAAGCTTTTTCGGTGCGTGCCGAATTGTGTCATGCGCATTTAATCATGGGGAAAATAAGTTAGGTACCCTAACCCTATTTTATTCTATTATCTTCGTAAACAAACATACATTATTTTCTAATATCGTAATTATATTAATTTGTTGTCTTTGATAAGTGATAACTGCTTTTATTTACAAGGATAATCACAGGTTGAACGTTTTAATTACCTCGTTACCTTAAAATAACAATGAAAATGCAGATGTGCGATAACATTCAGGCAGACTAAATTGACAGGATTGAGGATGGGTATCCGTTTCGCAGCACGCGTGCTGAAGTGCCACTTCGCTAGCAGATTGATTGAGCATATAGCTTAAGACAATATGACTAAACGAACAGTTAAGTTAAACCACCGAGCACTAACTACCGACAAGTAAATTCACTTGCGTCGGAACGTTTGAAAATTTTGGTACATATTTTCTCTGGCGCCTAACACGTCTGTTATCATAATACAACATTCAATACACGATTTAAACTAGCCAGAACTCGCCAGACGATAGGAGAGGCAGGGAAATTTTCGGTAACCCATAAATCGACGAAGTGAATTTACTTGTGGGTAGTGAGTGTACGGTGGTTAAACCTCCAATATTGGGAGCTTAAGCTTAAACTGGTTCAAACTCCATATAATCGACGGTGCATAATATGTCCGTTCAAAATTATTATTAACTAGTTTAATGCTTGAGCGAGTTCAGTCGTAAATGATGCATATTGCTATAAAGTTAGTATAATTAACATGAGAAAAAATGGAGAGTGTGTTTATTCATTTTTACTTATGCGTTTGAGAAAAAGAGTAAAAATATCGACCTTCTCATTTTTGGAATATAACAACGCAGAGTTCAAGAAGCTATGAACAATATACCTACATACATCACTTTACCAGATTATTGTAGTAAAATTTGTGCGGTAAATTCAATCGGAGAGAGCAAGCATGAGCGACGTTGCTGGACTGAAGCTTGTGGAACCTGTTAATAATATTTGAGTAGTTATACAATTATGCATGTCATCATTAGTATTTTGAAATATACAACCGTTTGCAACAAACCTCTTATAAAAATCATAATTAAATAAGAAAAGAGGAGAATGTTAGTGATATTTCGAGATAATAAGTAATTCCAGTGGTTGAAAAGTTGGATATGACGGTTGAAAAAGTTGCATTTTATTTATAGATAACAATAATTTTTAACTTACATGATATAATATCAAACAATCTGAAAAAAATACATCTAAAAGGTGGTTTCTGATCGAATACTATATAAAAATATCTCATAATAACAAAATCAACAAAAATTGTGACAACGTTAACTTTTTATTTACTTATTTAGCTCAGTGGCGGCTCGTCCAGAAAGGTAATACGGTAATAAGATACAAAATGTTCCAATGTATCAGTTATTATGAGGAAATTTTTAAAACGTCTTTTTATAATCGATAATGTATTCTCAAAACTGCTCCCAATCAATGCACAACTTTCATTAGATCTTGAAAATTGCATCTTTTGATATAGGATATATCGCAAGCTACATCAGCCTCTTGGACTTGTAGAGTTAACTTAATTTTAGCTAATTTGAAAAATGCTACTACTCCTTTCTTTACAGCCACGGGCCGTCACTGATTTATTCTTAATTATTTTTCAAGTTGTTGTTGGAGGTAAAGTTCTATTGCTTTTAAAATTACTTTTTTTCCATTTCACTCTACAATGTGGACTCTACAATTTTATACCTTCATGGACGAGTTCAAGAATAATATTTATAGATCGATTGCCCATGATACGTGTAGGCTTCATTATTTTAAATGGAAGCCGTTTTCACCATCGAGATTCAGTGAAAAACGAGTAGAATGAGGCTATTGCCCAAGAACAAACTTGCTAATTAACGTGGCATCCCTTAATTAATTGTTCTAGTTTCGTGAAAAGGTCCCCTGTATCGTCGACTAGCAAGTTTGTTATCACATTAAACTCGATGGTTAAAATGGCTTCCATTTAAAATAATGAAGCATCCATTTGTCATGGGCTACCGATTTATCAATCAAGGTACCATAAAATTAGACCAGGCATTTGGTGTATATTGAAACGATAAATTATTTTAAAATAAATATTTAAATACAAGCAACACAAACCCATAAACAGTTCATGTTATTAATTGAACATAATGAATATTATAAAATTTAAAAACCGACCGTTCTTCATTTATATCTTTTACACTTAAACTATTTATTAGGATCACAATTGAATAAACACTATGTTTACTAATTTTCTTTTCAAATCTATCCGTCATTCTCACTTTCGTGAGCGAACTTTAAAAATACCTGTTCCAACGTTGTTTGACTGAAGCAATATTCTTCGATGTCCAGCTCTACTTTAGCTGCAACAAACACAACTATTGGTAAACTTGAGCGTAAGGAAAAAGCCACTTAAAATAAATAAGATGATAAATCAAATATATAATTATTTTTCATAAGCCACACAACATGAACTTATTAATTTCCAATTCCCAAACAACATGAACCAAATGGGTGAAAATGGAGGTAACTAGTAGATTTGGATTATAAACTTTTAAAATTTACCAGCGATCATCGATTTAAAAAAGATGTTGAAAGTATTTTTACTTAATTTGGAAATATTGTTGCTACATAATCCGAAGCATATTTTAATTTGATAAGTTTTGCTTGCCTGTAATCTGCCGCCATCTACACATTTTTATACAAGCCAGTTCTGTAAGGCACAAATTATAGCAAAGTCAACAAACGCACGGTACTGACTATCAAAAGCTTATCGAGGAGCTGAACGCGGATGATTTAATGGGATAACCCATTCATGCAAGGGCCTGCAAAAGAGTATAAGATAGACAGCGTGACTTTTGAAAAATACCTACAGATCAAGCCTTGTTTTTGTTTGAATTAAAATGATTACTTACCCTTCTCCAATTGTTTAAAACAATTCGCTAATGATGGAACACTTTGTTGGGGGACACTGAATACGAGTCTGTCAGCAAAACTCTCTTCAAGTGTGGCATCTGGAAACAACGATGATATGAACTCTTTGAGCTCATCATGTCTATCTCCAGAATCTGAAGTTGGGGTAATATCTCCACCACCCAACTTCATTTCCAAAGTATATCCGGCCCCATAAAGATTTTTTAAATGTTGAGTAGATCCAAGGCACCTAGAATTAAAAATGACATTGTATAGGTACAGGAAATTTACAGCAGGAATCAAAATTAAAAAGAATAAATAGATTGTGTAGGTACTGTTTTGCAGAGAAGTCCCTACTCATAATAAAATATATAAACCAAACAGATGTCTAGTAAGAATTATAAAAATTTGTAAAATTATGCAATTCTAGCCAAACTTTATAAAATATACTAAAAGAAAAAAGGCGACAAAAAAACAAGCATCATGAAGGAATTCTTTGAATTTTTTATTGATAAATTCATGAAAATTGATATTTTGGCATTAATTATTATTATCTTCATAAGTAATATTCCACATTAGTGAACTAATCTCCCAAGGGTGAGGAATGGGGAACGTTGGCTAAATTTTTTTCCAACATTTTTCCCATAGTCCTCATGCCCTTACATAGAATATTTTTGTTTGTGCGTGAGGTGTAGAAGGAAATTTTTTGTCATTGTCGTTATAATATCGAGGATAATAACAAAGACATGTATAACAAACAAAGCCATCAGGAAAATGCTAACAAATAAAAATTATATCAAAATCTTCAGAGTTCTCACCTTAATTCTCCCTTGACCATAATACCCACTCTGGAACACAAAGCATCAGCCTCCTCCATAGAATGCGTGGTTAGGATGGCCCCTTTTGATCCCTAAGAATGATACAATGATAATATTAATAAGTTCACTCAGCACATGAAGACAACTTAAACTTATTTCAAATTAGTTTAAGGGTTATTTATTGTTATACTATACAAAACTACTCTGATGCCAGATTTCACCAACCATTTTCTAAATATATCCTAGTTAAAAGAAGCATAGGACATAAAAATGTATACATAACTTCCTACCTGGAAACTGGCTAGCACAGTGTCCCATAAAAATCTTTTACTCTTAGGATCCATACCGGTACTTGGTTCGTCCAAGAGAACTACTTTAGGATTGCCGACCATAGCCATGGCAAAACTAAGTTTTCTCCTAGTACCACCAGAACACTGATGCGTTTGCTTATCTGCATGTTCATGAATTTGCAGACCACTCAAATATATATTGACTAGACGAGAAATGGACTGATAAGGCACACCTACGAAAAATATATTTTTAATGTCATTTTTATTTGGTACTGTCTATACTAATGGTGTTATTTCAGACATTTATAATATAATTTAATGGTACATCCCACCCATGTCTAGAAATGTTTACAGACATGTTATACTTTGTCCAAAAATAAACAAGGAAGCAGGACCATATTTGTGTAATAGTATTGGAGATGTCAAGAGCGATACTGTTTTCTATTCCAGAACTGCTCGTTATTCAGCCATTATATTGAATCACATGAAAATGTGAGAAGTTTCGCTCAGTAGCTAGTAGCTTTTCATACGTTTGAACAATTCAAACTACCACCAACTTTTGCAATATGCACTGCAGAATTCACCGCAATATAAGAGAAGCACTAGAAATTTGCCCAGTCAAACCCTGACCACAGGTCACCTACTGGTATTACATGTTTGAAAATATTTTTATAGTTTGCAGCAATATTTTCGTGAAAAAAAAATGGTTTACGTTTTATATTTATCTTCAGCTCGAGTACTATTGGAAGTTTTGACAAATGATTGAAATAACTGGTACATGTCCGGTTGGTTTATTAATTTCTTAATTAATCTTGCATGAACAGCTGACTATTCTTAGTTTAAATTTAATCTTAATCTTAAATTAGTTTTAATTCAGTTAGTGTTGCATGGATCCACCTTAACCTCGCTAAGTATCAACAAAAAATTGGATTAGTTAACAATTTAAGCTGTTTATAGGAATCCCGAAGCATATCGTACTCGAATATGCCCCAATAGCAACTAGAACATTAACAGTTGTTAGAATTTTTAAATATTTACCCCGTATGGAAGCATAAACTTCTAAATGTTCTCGTACTGTAATATTTTTCCATAATGCGTCATGCTGGGGACAGTAACCAAGTAGTTGGAATGCAGAGTTCATATTTGACGTTATATTATTGTCAGCAATTTGGACCTACAAGACATAGAAAGGTAACATTATAGCTCAACAGATCTTTTCAGTAACTTTTTTCAATGATTTATTTGATAGTAATCTATGAAAAATGTAACCCAGCCCTTAATGACGTCAATTAGCGTACACTCCGTTTCACATAAGAAGAAGCCATGTGAAGTTTGCCAACTGTCTTGCGCAGAAATCAAAATCGGTCTTGTTTATCTATGTCGCCTCGAAACAACAGTTTCATACCATTGGCGTTACAAACGAACATTGCCAATCGTTAATTTAAAGTATAAATATTTTGATGGTATTTTCTCATATACTATAATAATATATAATATAATAACTATAGGTATTCTCATTTCTATTGTATGTGAAACTTTCTCCAAAAGCTTTGAATAGTGTCCAAATAAGTTTTATTTGAACTTCACATACAATAAATACATGTTTAATATTGTTATTTTATGTAAACCTACAAAATTTGAAAACGTTATGCTACTGATTTGAAGTCAAATGACAATTTCACAATATGGCGCTGATTTTGACAAAAAGTTCGCGCATACGACTGCAACTTCATGTGGCTTCTTACGTGAAACGGAGTCGACGACGTTGCAAATTACAGACCGGTGTTTTAGTATGATCTTGCAAAGTTGCTTCCTTGATTTTTGACAGCCTTTTTGATATATATTTTGACACCTGAAAGTCTCTTTGTTATTGCTATTATTTGCATAAATACTCACCCGTCCCCTGGTTGGTGCTTCCTCAGCAGTAATAATTTTCATTGTCGTGGTTTTTCCAGCACCATTGTGTCCCAAAAGACCGAATACTTCTCCAGCATCAACTGCCAAAGAAAGAGATTTGACAGCGATTTTCGTTGTCTCGACTTCTTCTTCCGATTTACAACAATTACATCTTATTTCGCTTTTAATGTACTCTTTATGCAGGTTCTGGAAAAAGTTTTACATTGATAAAAATACTCAACAGAAATGGTTTTGTGAGAAATTTAGAAAGTGCAGCTTTGTACGACCAATGCAACATTTCTCTTTGAAAAGTATAATAATATGAAAGTTAGGAATGAAATATGAAAGTGGAATGCGTCTAAATATAAATGAGATAAGATCATAAAAGAACAAACATTTACTTCTCGGGTTATATGCCCCGACAGACAATGAATACAGTTCAAAGTTAAACCAACCATTCTGATTTGCAATTAATCATGAATTTGTGCGTTACTTTATGGACGCACTGTATAACTTACCTCAACCATGACTACGGGCGGGTTTATTAAATGATTGTGCATTAAATTTTTCACTTTATGCCTTTCTGCTTTCACGTCATTATCTTCGTTTTCGCCAATATCACTTGCTTCATTGGCATCTTCTGTGAGATCATCAATAACTTTCTATAAAATTAAATGTTATAAAATTCCTGATACTTGTTTAAATTCTTGTGTTGCGTTTTTTTTCAACAATTATTGTTAGTAGATTTCCTGAATTAATATTATTTTTCTCAATTCTAGTTTTTTTCAATCAATTTTTTTGTTGTTGAATTATTTTTTTATTTATTTATTATTATCCTTTTTATTTTTCAAATAGAGGAGTACCGTTTGAGGTCAGTGTGGACAACAAACAGTAGTATTTATGATCAGAATAACAGTTAATGTCTACCATTCAAAAAAAAATTTAGGTTTTTTTATCACTGCGAACATCTATATGCTTGCTTTATAAAAACAATGAATACAATCCCGAAGCGTAGGATATTGAAATTTAAAATGACGTTTTTGCTGAATAATCAACGCATCGGTTGTCAATAATTCTAGAATTCTAGGAATTTTTGGCAAGTCACCATTTCACGTTTGTCATTATTGTATATGTCAGTGGAAAAAGGAATATAAGAATAAAGAGATACAACTAACTAGAGCTACTACAAATGGCTAATGGAAAATATACATAAATATCAACAAAAACAAATTGAGCTGACAGTGACAGAATGACAGAAATGAAATGGTAAGTTGCCAAAAGCTCCTAGAATTATTAAACTGCGTTTCCGCGGGTGGTAAAACACGAATGTGATTCACTAGCAAACTCAAATCCCGTTTCATATTTGTTCCGTGTGTAGTCAATCAAGTGGGATTTCCTTCACTCAGATGATAAAATCCTTATATATTTCCAAATGACTGAAGATTTTTGATCAAGAAAAATATTTTTAATAACTCCACTAACATATAATGACGATTTTCCCTCCATTTGTATAACATATAATATTTATTGGAATATACGTTTGCCAACCAGAAACTGATACATGAATATCCTACCTTTCTAAACGTGAAAATATCTCTCACTCGACCTCCATTCTTCTTAATATCAACGATAAGAAGTATAAAAAACCAAAATGGAATATGAAGAATTAGACCCACAAATATAAAGATGATTTCTTTGGTCATATAGTTGTGTAACGTTAGTTCAGTGCAGCCAAAATTGCTCTTGCATGCTAGATCTACTCTTTGTACGAAGTAAATAATTGCGTAAGGAAGATACATCGTGTTGAGAAGAGAGCAGACTACGTGTAGTATGAATGCCACGTTGTCTCCTGAAAAATGACAGTTGTGATAATAATATTCAATATTTCGCCAATTCTAAATATGTGGTATTTTTGGAATCCAGAAATAAAAAAATATATAATCTAATATCTCAACCCTCACCACGCGAAAAATTTCCATAATTATGAAAAAAGTTAGTAACTAACAAATTCCAATACAGAAAAATATGCTGAGCAAATTAGCACCACTCATTGAGTTGTCATAAAGATCAGATACTTACTTAATTTCTTAGCATCATTGAAAATAAAAAAAATATGAAAAAGATGTTCAATATACCTATTCTTGTAGATGAACAGACAGTTTTAATTCTCCATCGCTAGATGGTATTTTAGATAACATATGATACTATAATGTGCCTTATTATTGGATCATGTATATCTTAATATGGCAAACCCTAGGATACTTACTTAGTAAAATAAGCTCAGCTTCTTGTTAATCAACATTAATTCTTAAAATTTATACTCCCGTTGATGCAAATCTGTGGTAGAATTTGTTAATTACTGGATTAATTTGATAATAAAAACATTAACCCATAATGACAATTTCATTTAAACATTTCAACGTCTGGAGTATTGTTGTTTATTAAACATAATTGTTAATTAATTGAAACGTAGCTAATCCACAACAGTTTTGTTTGTACGCATGTATGTATACAACTGGAGTGACATTCACTGAGACCTGGGGGTCCATTCTCAAACGGAGACATCTTCTGTCACATGCGAGATTGTGATTTTGCCAAACGTGAATTAAATAATCTCGCAGGCGACAGAAAATGTCACTGTTTAAGAATAGACCCCCTGATGTTGTACACATCATCATTAAACAAAAAATTTTGTGCTCAAAGTAATTGGATGTAGACATAATACAATAAAATTCCAGCAATAACTTATTCATCAAATAGTTGGGTAATATAGAGAATAAAATAAATTTTATCAAGATGTGAAAATATATTAAATAGCCGTTTTTGGTTATTCTCGTACCTATTACTTTTTGACAATAAGAAATAACGAATTTTCACAGCAACTTGATTCCGATTTAAACCTGTAAATAATCTAATCTGAAATACATACTCACCAAGAATCATGACTAATAAAAAGGGTACCCATCCAAGCAAAGTACATACATTCGACATAATCGATTGCGCAGAATCCGTTTTGTCGAATATGTAGCTGACACAAGTACTGAAGAGGATTGATGATGGACAATAGAATAAAATAAGAATTCCTATTGTTGTTAATGCAGGCCACGATGACAGGGATGGAGTTTTAAAAAGTAGTACTAAAATTAAGAGTATGGCACATATGAAAGCCATGATTGCTACCAATACAATGAAGTAACTTATAAAATACAACGAAAATGACAAGCCGTTGACTCTTAGCTGATTTTTTGCTTTTATCTGAAAAAGAAATAGTCTAATTAATTATCGAGAAATAATTAATTTAAAAAAAAGACATTATAAGAAAGAGTTCAACAGTTATTATAGTTTGTTTCAAAAAGTACATAAAGAATTGGAATGCAATAATTTTTCAACAACCAGATGCTTATCGGATATTATAGAGTTGTACTCAAAAGAAACAAAATATTTTACAATAATTTAATAGTAACTTTAGGCAGGGACTATTGAAAAATTTAAGTGCCACGAGTTTTCTTTTATATATTTGAAAATTGTGGCAATTTATTAAAGTTACCATTGAATTATTATGAAATATTTCGTCTATTTTGAGAACAACTCTGTAATATCCGATAAAATACAATAAATATCTGGTTATTCAACGATTATTGCATTCCAATACTCTATGTACTTTCTGAATCAAACTATAGGATTTAATCCTGAAAATTAAATCGATTATACTGTTATTCACAATAAAAATGATTTCCTTTAAACTCACCTCTCGATCATACACCATATCAGTGGCTAAAGTAACAGGAATAAGGGCAAAAATCATCCCCATTGTAAATGTAGCAGTGCCCATACCCAAACTAAAATCACTTGATGTTTGTTGAAATGGTTGAGCTCTTACTTCTATAGGATACCACTTTCCGGTATTCAACCTAATACCTGATAACAACCTAGAATGATTTAAAATATTGCAGCATATTAGTTTTATCATTGATTAAAAATGTAATCAATGGTTTTATTTAGTAATCCAAACAAATCGAAATGATCACCACATGAACATTTTGTGTTCAACTTAAACTTCCGCATTAGTCGATTTCCAGATCAAATAATACACTGACCAAAAAACAATACGACGGCAAATTTGACATATGAAAAGTGGTTATCTCTTTCGGCGATGTCAATCTCGGACGGTGTTTAGGTAAGCCTTAGTTTTGATAGAATTTCGGACGGTAGATATTATACCTGCTATAATCGTACCTACTATCTCAGCCGCTGAACCTGGGCCAGCGACGTGATTCAGTTAGATAGGTACCAGTTTCAAATGTACCAAATATGAACGATATTCACTTTGCGTAAAATCCTCTATTGATATAATTTCACAAGTTTCAGTCTTTGAGTAAAAATCATTATAAATAAAGGGTCAATGAAACTCAAAGTAAAGGGTTCAGTGAAACTCAAAGTCAAACCACAATATATTTAATGTACAGTGGGACTCAAAACTTGCAACTAGTTGATGTAGAGAAAATCTGGTTATTTTAAATTTACTTTTTCGAGAAAAGAAGCATAAAGTTGAATAATTATTATCTTCTGTATGTTC
>CAJUYH010004823.1:0-25585 GCA_910591685.1 Galerucella tenella | reverse complement strand
TTTTTTTTTTCTTTATTATCCTACGATTTTCCGTTTTATTAATTATTAAATATTATTTCCTTTTTTTTTCCTATGATGTTTTTCAACTAAACTTTCTAGATCGTCATTCACCGCCGTTCACTTCATCATAATGTGAAAACTTTAGGAACACTTGTTCCAATGTGGTTTGACTAAAGCTGTACTCTTCAATGTCCAACTCCAACTTGGCTGCAAAATTTAATACGAGAAAATAAATTAATTTACGACTGGTGATTAAGATAAATGGTAACAGTAAAATAGTGAATAATGAATGAAATAATATTCTACCTTTCTCTAACTGCATGAAGCAGTCGGCCAGGGAATGGACTGCCTGCTGAGGCACTGCGAACACAAGTCTATCAGCAAAGCTTTCCTCAAGTGTGGCATCGGGGAATAACCCAGCAACGAATTCTTTGAGCGCAGTGATACGATCACAGGATGGCATTGTCGGGGTGCAATCACCGCCAAGCAATTTCATTTCGAGCGTATAACCCGCACCATAAAGATTCTTTAGATGTTGTGTAGAGCCAATACATCGTAATTCACCTTTTACCATAATACCAACTCTTGAGCAAAGTGCATCGGCTTCCTCCATAGAATGTGTCGTTAAAATAGCACCTCTACCACCCTAAAATATTTGCAAATTAAACGGAAATTTATATTAAATACTCAAACGAATTTTATGCTATTGAATGATTTACTTGAAAACTCGCGAGAATCGTGTCCCAAAGGAATCTCTTTGATCTTGGATCCATTCCCGTGCTGGGTTCGTCCATGAGAACGACTTTTGGACAACCCACCATCGCCATAGCAAAACTGAGCTTTCTCCTCGTGCCGCCCGAGCACTCTTGGGTCTGTTTGTCCGCATGCTCATGAATTTGCAGACCCGACAGATAAAGATCGACAATTCTATCAATGTCACTCCATGGAACGCCACGTATCGCCGCATAACACTCAAGATGTTCACGTACAGTTATATTTTTCCACTGAGCATCATGCTGTGGACAATATCCCATTTGCATAAATGCTTCAGTCAAATGTGAATAAATATTGTGACCGCCAATTTGGACACGTCCACGTGTCGCGGCTTGTTCAGCAATAATTATTTTCATTGTCGTTGTTTTGCCAGCACCATTGTGACCTAATAAACCAAATACTTCGCCGGGTTCAACTGCCAACGAGAGATTTCTCACAGCTATTTTTTTAGGTGGCTTAGGCACTTCATCCTCACGCTTCGAGCAACAGCTACACGACCCTGTTTCACGTTGTCGATATTCTTTACGTAAATTTTGTACAAGGACAACTGGCGGCTCCTGAACTGACGATGAATTGATAAAATTGAAGACACGCTGTCGTTCATTTTTTACATCTGTGTCTTCATGATCGCCCACGTCATTGTTCTCCATGATTTCTTCACCAATTGACCCGCCATTACGTACAAAATATTTAAAAACATCGTTAATGTTTCCGCCACTTTTTTTAATATCCAAAATTAAAAGGACAAAGAACCAAAGTGGACAATGAAGAAGTATTCCAAGTGCCATTATAATTATTTCTGGCGTTAAATAATCCGACATGGTTAAATGATGGCAAGCCGTATTAATTGAGCACATAAGATGAACACGATCGACATAATAAACTGCTGCATATGGCAAATACATGGTATTCAATAATGAAAATACAACATGAAGTGCAAACGCAGCAGTACCACCGAGTCCAAGCATATCCAATATCATTACTAAAAGAAATGGTATAAGTCCAAAAAATGTAACAATATTTGGTAGAATACTCTGTGCTGAATCCATTTTGTCAAAGATGTAACTCAAACATGTTGAGAATAGTATTGATGGTGGACAGTAAAGCATTAAAAGTCCGCCAAGAGTGACTAGTGCTGGAATTTCCTGGAGCGATGGCACATCAAATGCAAAAATTATTCCAAGAATGCACAGGCAAATGAAGGACATCAGACCAACGAGAACAATAAAATAACTTAAAAAGTACATGGGGAATGAGAGGCCATTCACTCGCAATTGATTTTTTGTTTTAATCTAAAAAAAAAAAAAAATAGAGAAGAAAACAAATATTATTCATTGCTATTCTACGATTTTATGTTTTAAAGAATTTGTGTGCCATTTACCTCGCGATCGTACACCATGTCAACAGCGAGCGTAATTGGAACGAGCACAAAGTCCATTCCAATGAATATAGCAGAGCTAGCGATGCCAATGTTGAATTCTTGTGGCTGTGACGTTTGTTGAAACGGATACGTTTTCAATTTTATCGGTGATACATCCTCTTTGTTGTATAATAACCTGAAAATGTAACAAAGAATTGTAACCACATCCAATTTCAAAAAACTTATTGATAGAATGAATGAATGTATTAGAGTGTACTGCCATAAATTTATTATTACCTGTAGTAGGCATTCGATAAAATATTCATAAAAATTGGCAGAGCATGTTGCATTGTGTCATTGTAAGTTAATGTCAAATTTATTTTACGGCTGGTGTAATTATGAATATTAAGTACACCCATATGAGGTGCAAGTGCCAATAAATCTGTAAAATTTCCATCGTATTCCTCCATGAAAGAAACATCGCGACCAATTTGTTTGATTAACGGCGATACAGCATGATCTGTTCGATTTGTATACAGAATTCTCGTTTCGTGTTTGTAAGTCGCTATAAAGTACAATAATGATATATCATTCATTAACAATCAATGAAACAATAAAAAAGTTGTTGCAGTTAATTCAATTAAATAGAACATACTGCTATTGAGTTCCAATGAGTCCATTTTTATACTGACAACTTGGATGCTATTTAAATACAATCCAAGCACAACAAGAGCGAGCGGTGCGACTATAGTAAAATACAGTAATTGAAGATTTCTGCAGAGTCTAAGTACACGCAGTCTCAACATTGCGTAAAGAGTTTGACAAAAGTTAGGCCGTATCTTAATTGGATCCAATCCAAGACCAAGAATCATTGGATTTTTATCATTATGAACGCCATCAGGTATTTCACCAGTACTTTTAACTTGGCCATCACTTTGCACAATAGCACCTTCATTTTGAAGACTCTGATAAGATGTACTTTTTGATTGCAATGACAGTGATCGACTGAGTGCACGATTTCTCATCATCTTTTTCGATAGATTGTCCATCGTACATTCGGGTTCCTCATCTTTCTCCAAGTGC
The DNA here is from genome assembly GCA_910591685.1 of Galerucella tenella. Taxonomy (NCBI): domain Eukaryota; kingdom Metazoa; phylum Arthropoda; class Insecta; order Coleoptera; family Chrysomelidae; genus Galerucella; species Galerucella tenella. Next base: position 22,368 of record CAJUYH010004823.1, on the reverse strand, counting down.
AAAAATACCTCTTCCAGAGTTGTCATTGAAACGCCATAACTGCTGATACCAAGTCGACTACGTCGAGTTTTGATTTCTTGTTCGATAGCGGAGAATAGCGGGGCAAAATTTTCAACAGAATTGTGTGGCAATATAAAACTCAATTCTCTACCATGTCGACGTGCTTTTTCGGCTTTGGCTACATGTGATGTTACCAGTCGTTCAATAGCGCTAGTTCTACCGCTTCCTTCAAGCACCAATGTCAAATGATATCCAATTCCAAATTTATTCTTCAAGAATAAAGAACTGCCACAGCAACGAAGTTTTCCTTTGCTTATAACTGCTTTACGATCGGCTAAAATGTCTGCTTCATCCATGAAATGTGTTGTGAGGAGAATTACTTTTCCATGTCTACGCGATTGCAAAAATGACCACATCTGCCGTCTGGAATATGGATCAACTCCAGCTGTCGGTTCATCCAATATGATAATTTTTGGATCGCCAATGATGGCAATACCCACTGATAATTTTCGCTTCTGACCACCACTCAAATATTTGGCAAATGTGTCAGCTTTTTCAGTCAAATCAATATCCTTAAGTGTCTTTTTCACCTCCATATCAATCATGGACCTCGCAATTCCTCTTACTGCAGCGAAAAATTCTAAATGTTCACGTGGCGACAATAAATCAAAAAGTATATCATGTTGTGGACATACACCCGTCATACTACGTATCATTTGCATGTCATTTGAGTCCCTGATATCGTAACCAAAAATTAATGCAGTGCCAGCAGTTGGCGCAGTTAATCCAGTAAGAATATTAAATAGAGTCGTTTTACCAGCACCATTGTGGCCAAGTATTGCGGTGATTTGTCCCTCATAAATCGTTAAATTAATGCCATTAACAGCTTTTATTTCCGGTTTACGGCACTTTTGATACGATTTATAGAGATCGACTATTCTTATTGCCTCACGTCCTTTCATTTCGCGCACCACTGGCTCAACATCGCGATTAGCCTCCTCTTCAGGAATAAATGAATTCGATTCACCATTTGACGATGGTATTCTTTGGACTTTTTTTTTACACCAAAATCCAGGTGTGAAGCAAAACCACGCTGAACGTTTAACACCATATTCACTGGGAATTACTGAATCAAGATAGTACGCAAGCCATCCGTACAAAAAAATATCGAGTGTCATCATTACTAAACTGCCGCCAAATGGTATTCCCGGTCCCGACCAAAGATTATCAAAATTCACACCTTCACCTTGTAAATCCAACACCAATGCTTTATCCATTGCCAATGCAACACCAGTAGGGCTCAATAATGAGACAACCCAAAATGATATTGAGCTCGAGTCGTCAACAAATACTTGGATAAAATACATAAGACTTAGAATTGTCACGGCAAAATTTCCAAGTACACCAGCAGTACGAGATTTATCAAAGAATGGCGTTATCATAAAGGCAAACATAATTACGGAGAAACTGTACAATACAACGAGCAAGAATATTGGCAGGAAGTGAGTGTGCTGAAACATTTGGAGTGTGAATAGTAGTATAACGGCAACGGCTGATAACACTAGAACAAATATACTGTAGATAATGAACCAAGACATCCAAAATACTGAATCCTTCAGTCCCATTATTTTCATTCCTTCCTTGATTTTATTCTCTTTCTCACCGACAATGAGAATTAATAGATAAGTGATAAATTGTGACAGTGCTAATACCATATAGAGTGGTATTACAACTCTAAAGGCAAGCATCCAATCGGCTGTAAATGCTTCCTTTGGAAACATTTCGAGTGTAATATCTGGTACGGTGATATCAGTATTGCCTGTATCCAATCGTATTTTTGTTATGTCCATGATCATTTGTAACGCCATGAAACCAGAGTAAAAGTAATTATTTGCTGGACAAGATCCACCAGTTTCAATTGATAGTACACCGCCCATCCAATGACTCGTGTCTTTTCTACATGTCACTGGCGCTGAATAAAATTCTTTGGGCGATGGCGGTGCCGAATATGATGGATTTGTTCGTATTTCATATCTGAAATATGAAATAAAAAAATTATATATCACGTACAAACCATTTGAATTGAATAAATTTTATTATTCAATGGTAAATAATGAGAATCACATGAACTCACAGGAGACGATGGCTTATCGGCAGGGGATCCTCAAAAATGACTGCAAGTGGTACACTGTAAGGATCACGCCAATAGGCTGCCTGAAGGTCATCTGTTGTATCGAACACCATAAAATTGAGTGGCAGCTTTCCAGGATATTCCCGCATCACCAGCCACAAATTATTCATAGCATTCAGGAAATTCTATTGTCGATAAAGACAAATAAAGCATGTGAATAATTCTCATTTTAATCATCAAACTTTGTTTTTATGTTTACATGATAAAATATGGAATAGAAATTTGATTAGACTGAAGTAGAACGTGGAATATCGACTTTTAAAAAAGTTTAGTCGCTTTTAGTAGAATATATGGAACGACGTTATGAGGGGAGATGGAAAATACAAGGATGGGAGTTGGATAACTTGGTGGACAAGTAAACGACAGAGGGAGAAAGACAGGGAGAGATAAGTATATTGAAGAGAACCAAAGTAGGCACAACTTTGCCTTCGTTCAGAGGCGATGGTAAAGTCTCTGGAAAATCCCTACGGTTTTCACTTTTTACCATGTCAGCATTTGAATTATGGTTTTACGAAGTTTTATAATATGTCTCTCATATTTCCAGTAGTTTTAACAACCAAAAGTAGTCATTTTTTATTTTAAGATTGGACAAAGAAAAAAAAAGAAAAACATGTGAGTTTATTAAACATACATTGTTTTTTTTGCCAGCTATCGTTACTCTCTATCTCTCTATAACATACCAGTGTCTCTGTGGAGTTTGGTACAACAGCTATAGAGTTGTTCTTGTAGCCATTGAAAAACTCAAATATGTCGCCGTCCTGCAGCTGGGCGGGCATTGCTGGATAATTTGGATTTGGTATGAGAACCTTTACCACTATGAGAATTCCCAAGGTGTAGAGAGGAAGAAAGACCTCCTAAAAATAAAATCATTATCATTATCATCATCATTCAATCTAAACGAATCAACAGTTCATGCTATAATAATAATTTACAACAGAGCAATCTTGATAATTTGTATATAAATAAAATTGAAGTATGGGATTGACCTAGAGGGTACTCGTTGCTATGAAGATAAACAAATTTCAAGGCAACCAGCCCTGCCAGCAGCGTGGAAAACGTATACCGCGCCAATCGCCGACTTCACAGTGTAGGCCAAACCCCGAGCCAACCAACGTCATGTCATTTTTTGTCGATATCGTAACAGAGGATTCGTTTTACGAGAATTTAACCCTCGGTGTTGTTAAATTATTGGAGAGCAGTCCATGTGTGAAAAATGTCAAGGTGGAACGACGTAGTGCTTGCGAGCGCAGTGCATTATCAAGTTGGGAACAAAGACATTGCTGTATGTTACCTGAAGATTTGAAGAGTTTTTATGCGTCAATTGATGGCTTTTCACTTACATGGTGCCTTGACATTTCTGGTATAACTCTAATTATTTAAATATATGTATTTAATATAATATAAATGATTAATAATTAATTTTCAATTTGTATTCAGGTGAAGAATTTCCAGTTGGAAAAATGATGATCAATGAATTTGCAATGATGAAAAAATTTGTAGGCAGTAAAGAGCAGCAGGCTGAGGCAGACTCCAAGTCATATGATGAATCAGAGACTCCCACTTTGGGTGGTCGTTGTAAACTCTTTGAAATTGATCAATGTGGAGTTGGCAAGGTTTTTTTAGTGTATCACGTTAGACCCGAGTTGGATATTGAACCGAGTATTTGGTTGTACAATGATGTGAACAGTGGAATGTGGTATCATTTAGCTGATAATTTTACCAAATACTTCAGGATGTTGTTGGTACATTTGGGACTGCCACTTTGGCAATATTGCGCAGTTGGACTTGATTTGCCTACATGGGTTGAACAAATATATTATTTGATTGGACCACATCTATTATCAACAGCTGTCAAGCCTACGGATAGTGTTTCAACGTCCTTATGGAAGGATGGCCCAACTAATACAATTGACGTGTCTATATTCAAGAGTCGCGATAACAAACAAAGGAATTCGAGAAAGAAATAAATTCACAAACATCTCAATTTAATTACACGAGATTTTTTTACTTATTTATATTTCATCAGCGTCGCAATTATTTTTCATTATTATTCATGATGGTACTAAATTGTTGTTGGCAAAATTAATTACATTCACAACGCAATGTAAAATCCACGTTGCATTTTAATCTGGTTCCCATGTGCATATTATTCATCACGTACATTAATATGTAATTGACACAAACAGATATGCAAATATATGTGACATGTGTCACCTAGCATCGTTTTCTTTCGTTTTATTTCTTCTCAATAGCACATGTTGCGCAAACTCTTCATGACAATGACGATGATGGAATGCAATAGAATTATATAGAAATGTGGAATAAGATGTTTAGTTACACCTATGTATTCGATATTGAATTTATTCTGAAGCCGATGAAATAAATAAATCTCATTTATTTTGCATAATTCATTTAGCTGATGACGTTTCGGGTTGTTGAATTGGTTGAAAGCAAAAAAAAAAAAATGTGCAACAGTGACAAAATAATTGATTGTTGAGTGAACAATAATAGTGATAATATTTTCAAGGAATTATAAATTGAATAAACAATTTTTTCACTCACCGCTGTGGTCTTTCGTTTCTCACGTTTTTTCAATAATAAATTTCTCACAAGCATTGCTCGCAACTGAGAAAAGTATACGCTGCAAGAACCCATCTTGATTGTCCTCACCTGCTATCAATTATATCTGCAACATAAATATTAATAAATAAGAATTTATATGAAGCAATAGATAGAAAATTGAAAAACAATATCATTGATAAATTCTGAGCGTTATTAATTCACGTTCGATTCAATATACAAATAATATTTCTACCCAATATCATGCACGTGTTGTATTTACTATTTGGAAGATATATTCAATACTGTTATTCGTAATAGCGTCAAGGTACGATATTAAATTGAAAACGTCTTCTATTTATTTTTTCCATTCATTCAATATTCCAACGAATTCATTAAACAAAATTTCTATTCGTTGCGACCCAATTGCCATACATATCACCGTTGTTGAGTTGATTTAATTTGCAATTTAAAATCCAGAATATATAGTTAAAGGCGAAAGAAAAATATATATATTAATGGTGAAAAGGAAAATCACGATTATATATATATACAGTAACGATGCGGTTGCACTGTAGCCGGTGTAATGGGAAGAAATCGAATTCACGTGTAATTCAATTATCGACATCGAGAACAAAATTGCATTTCTATGAATACCTTTCTATATTCACTGTAAAATATCATTTATTGATATAAAAAATTTATCACTGCATCTTATTACATACTATTTGTTCAATACAAAAATTCGCTTTATATATTACTTATATAAAATTAACCAGTGTAACGTTGCTCATGTTGTTCCGAAGGAAATTCGACCTAGAAAAATAAGTCGCCAGTAAACGAACAAGAGTATATGAGAATAGCGCAATGCGCAAATTTCATATAAAATATTCTTTCCAAACTCATACGATTTATCGTGCTATCAACAGCGTAAATACAATAGAAAAATACAGAATATAACATGGAAAGCTGTATTAATATCGAATAAAAATGTTCTTTTTTTATCTAAATCCATATTTATTTATGTCCTTGCTTAGGGATATATATATATATATATATATTTTTTTTCTTTTTTCATTCTATTTTATTTTATTTATTCTCTTTTTCGCTAAAGCACGATCAAGCATTTATTGATCGATAATCTGTAACGACTTGACCCTCGCATTGTGAGACGAGTCAGGGCCATGTTGTAAGAAACTGTCAAAGGACAATCAATAATATGTCGTTCACATACTCTGGCCATTTGTATACTCTCTCGCTCTCCCTCTCTCTAACTCTCCATCCTACTCTATTTTTCTCGTCATAATGATAGTTAGCACTATTCAAACAAAAAATATCTAAAGGGTAATATAATGCCGAAGACTTCATATAAAAATAACTCTCATCTATTTATAGTTGTATTATTAAAAATATCCTGTACCCCATGTTTGTTGTTTCACATTTTTCATTTACAATTCAACATTTGAAGTGCACATTTTATATACACATCACGAACTCAATACCTTTCAAGTAAAAGCATTTATGAACTTTAACGAGCTATTAGCAAAGTGTTGCTAATAATAAATTATTATCCAATGTCATCACAATTATTTCGATTAGAATATTTATATTAATTGCAAATAAGTATTTATAAATACAGTTGAATACAATTTTTGTTTTTATTTGTTTTATCATTGTTGGTGTATTTGATGTAGGAAATTTCATCCATTGCAATTGTAAATGATACACACGTGTACATTATATAAATCAATATGTATAAGTAGAATAGTCACAGGTGAAACAATATTATTTATTAAAATGTGTGACGCATATTATATATATATATATACACACACACACACACACTCCTATGAATAATAAGAATAAAACAAAATTGAATTGTCTAATTGAAACAAATGTGAATATATCGAGTGACTGAACCCACTCACTCGTAAAAATGAATCACCCTTTATATCATATTCAATATCGATTATTTCATGAAGAAATTTATTCAATTTTGATGTAAAATAAATTTGTAATTGTACATAAATATCAATATTTTTTTTTTCTTCTTTTCATTTTACTCTTTGATTAAAAAATTATAGACACTGAGAGAAAAAATCATTTACAATATTCTATAAAATGTCGCAGGTGAGGTGGTTGTGTATCAAGGTAGTTATAGAGCTTCTCAATTGTAGATAGACTGTGGGTGTATATATATTACATATTAGAGACAGTCGGGTTACGCTCGACTCGTGTGCCAGTCGAGTATCGACCGTGGTGGGGTGCCAACCTTGTCTTTCTCCCTCGAACTAACCAACCAACACACACACACACCCACTCGATTCTCTCGCCTTGCGTTCTTCGCTCCGGCTTCCACCCTGTCAACTCACTGTGGCCGCTTTGCCTCTATATATATTTATATATATATATATATATTTATATATACATATACCCAAGCAAGTTCAGTCTTTTTTATCAAATTGAAAACACGAGCTACAGTACACGCGTGTGGTCGACCAATCATGAAAAGTGTCATATGATTCCACGAGATAACACCAATAGCCAATAAGGAAAAATGTCATCAGCTTTTTCATTTAAATATATACAATCAATTCGTTTCACGCATGTGATATTTTTCAATTCGATAACGGTATATCTACTTTTATTTTTCATTATAAATTAAATACTCTCTCTCTCCCTCTCTCACACACTACAGTCATATCTTTTGGTCCCTATCTTCAACACGATCTTCTTCAATTTTTTTTCTCTTCCACAATCTTTTCTATTTTGTCTTTCCCCTGGATAACAGATACTCAATCTTTCACATGACATATGAATTTTTTTCATTTTTTCTTTAACATTTCATTTGTCCATGCCATTTTCATCGTTTATATGTCTGACGCGGGCGGGCGCGCGCCAACTCCACTTAATCATTTGAAACCTCATGGAAAATTAATTCGATAAGAATATGAGCGAAATAAAATATAAAGAAGACAAAAAAAAAATTGCTTAATTGTAAAAGTAATGGAATTGAATTGTGTGCCAAGTAGGTCAGAATTTTATGTTCTTTCTTTATTCGCATTTTCGCCAAGGGGAAATGAAAAACAAGCCAAAATCCCACCGTTAGCGCTATCGATATTGTCATGATTGCGGATCGGATGAAGAGACCAGAAGAGAATGGTGAATATACGTCACTTGACGCCAGGCTGTCTGGCGAAACGATGCTCTTACTACTGCGACCAGCGTGAAAGAAAACGCGCCCGCGCATTTCTCTCTCTCTCTCTCTACTTCCCTTTTGTCGGTACTGAACTAAAGTGATTTCATGAGGGTATGGCGGATGACAAAATAAAAAAAAGAATATCACTCAACGTCACTATTGTTGCTTTATGAATTTCTTTACACTTATAAACCTGAATTGAAAGATCCGCCTGATTGTCAAGAATCAACGACATCACAATTACATTATTGGCAATAATGAAGATAATCGCTTTCAAGCCGGTGTAAATTCCGTTGAAGCTAACCCAAAGCAATTTCCTCCTACATTAAACACCAACACATGGATATATAAATTGTATCTGTAGTGCTTCAAGCCAATGGAATGTTATGTCATTGCGAGTCAACGTCACGTGAGATGTCAAACATTGTGAAGCTCGAGACGACATGACCGGCGTCGTGATTAATCTATAATTGTTAAATAAATATACAACTGCTGTGTCATAATATAAAATATAAAATTAAAAATAAATTACGCATAAATATTATTGGTGGGGGGAGGGAGCAAAAAAAAAAAATTATAAATATAGATATGATGTTTATAAATATTCGCGGTAATATATATGACACTTTGGCTCAATTATATTGGCTTTAAAAATTCTTACATGATATCATAGCCAATTCTTTCCCCACCGCGTTCCACAGTGGCTTCCGAAATCGATTTTGATGGCCTGCAGGCGGTGGCCGGGTGCAACACAACGGGGGAATTCACCGCGGCAACGCGCTCGACCCACCGAGTCAGCAAAAGCAATTTTCGCAGGTGAACACAGACAGCAGGGGAATAAAATCTCCAGTACAGTCAACCGACATTTTATTCGCTTTTTATTAATTTACAGTGTCACCAAACATTAACTGGAAAAAAAAAAGAGAAAAAACAAAAATGAAAGAAAATAGGATTAAATCGATAAATAAACAATATTGAAATAAAAGACAAGTCGTGAAATCAATAAATATATTGGATTATAGTTGGAAAATGTAGATGTATATGATAATATTGGACTCACAATTTCATTTGCATTCCAGATCGTGGCATTTGTCACAGTGCATTTGTTTGTTACTACTTTTGCTTTTCACACACACATACACACACACGCACACACATCACATTCAGCAAACTCATATGTATATATTTTCCTCTTCGTTATACTATCTATGGTCTCATTGAACAACATGAAGATAGCATTGACTTCATGACCATTCACGTGCAACAATTAACGACCCGGTATGCCAATGGCCAAAATATTGCAGGAAACAGCGCCATATCTCGTACACCAATGTCGTCTTCGTCTTCGTTCTCCGTAGTAGTTTCACCCGTTCTCGAGTTCTCCACTTCCGGCGCGCCGCCACGAGAAAAAAAAAAAGAAAAAAAAAAGCTCAGGTATCACACAACAATAGTATGAACTCTCGAATAGAAAGAGCGCCACTTAAACAATCCACTACCTCGTGTATTTTATCTAACTGCAAATAAAAAAATAAACAAATATATAAACAAATAGGTCTCAATCATCAACAATCACCATAAATCACTCACATCTTCAAAATGCACTACTTACTCGATATTTCTTAATATTTCACCTCTATCACCTCACTCGTTGTAATTTAATATGACACCAATGAATAAATATAAATTGGGTAACTATTAAATACTAAATTGATTAAAAAAAAAAATTGAACAACTGTGTGACGAGCGGAATGATGTATTTGTGTTTGACGAGGGTCGAGGACGACATCGAACGTTCGCATTTAACCCCTTCATATAATCATCAAAGTATATATTTTACACGTATACATAGGGATCTTACAGTTCCGTTAACGTCGGCCAGCGACACCAGACTGCGAGATGGTAGCAAGCGGAGGGTTCTCATAGCCGCGACTGCGTCGTCGTCACGTCGTAGATAATGACGAAAGAGGGAGTGCTCCCGGTGTATGTATGAGAAAGAGACATTTTTAACATATGTATATATTTATATATTTTATCCCAGGTGTTGTCGACAGTTTATATATAAAATTCCACCTGCGACACGTACCAATGTAGGTAATGACATTAAATACAAATGCATGAGATACATTGAGACAGCAACCAGCTAGAAAATATAAGAGAATAAAATTTATTCGTTTATAAAAATTACAGATTTTGATATATAATTCCAACATGTGTCTGTCTATTATATATGTTATGTTGCAATGCTAAATTATTTGCCTAACAGAATTGTCACGATTAATTCAATTATATATACAAATATATATGAAATGAAAAGTAAAAAAAAAAATATGTATAGAAGTTTGAGTTGATTGAAGTAAAAGTACACATTTATTTCATGTTGTTATATATTGGAACAGAGATTTACCCACTAATCTCCCTCCAGGAAGTAATTAATTGTCATAAATAAACACTAGTAGGAAAGAGCTTCTATCCTATTTATAATACCCTGCAGTATATCAGCGAGGCCAATTTATTGTGATAATAGCATGTACCAACCTTTCTCTAAATATTTATGAAAGATAATTTTTTTTTTTTTTTATATAATTTTACAACCACATTTTCAAAGATCAGTTATCCACACAATGATCATTTTCCAATGGTATATATACTTTGAAAAATATCTGAATGCATAATATAGCTCTTTCGTTCCGCACAAATAATTGCCAGCGATTTTCCCTTTGGAGAAAACGACCAGATTATAAAACGATCATTATCACACGTCATTACACAGCTGGTGTTCGACAGTCAGTGTGAAATCGTTTCTGCTTGACGGTGAATTCTGCTTGCCATTTATTCTAAATGTACTATAAAAGAAAAAGTGAGAAAAATGGTTGAAATGGATTTTTAGATATTTAATTATTTGACTGTTATAAAAGTGAGAAAAAAAAGTGTAAACTTGAAATGTATAATCGATTATTGCATGGTATTTGTATTCATTTTTATCATGCACCCGGCTGTAGGTTATCATAGATGTCCTTCGTATGTAATAGGGCACTGCACAATTTGCAATGACATTCACACAGACACATGACCGTTTGTATAAGTGTACATGTGTACACAGTTCTCATCGTCGTTGTGGTGGTGATTTCTCGGCGTTATTGTTGCCATTACAACTGTTAATGAGTTGCAATCTGTCTATGTCGTAAAATTATGCGTAACATCAAAATTAATTCCAGCTGTCTTTGACATATTTCATATGTCTCGTGGCTAATGGCAAAAATAAAAATATATTTAATTGTTCATTAGTAATAAATTCAAAGAAAATAAATAAAATAAAATTTCATCATTGATTATTTCAAGGACAAAGTAATTTAAATTATATTGATAATAATTCAGGAAAATAATCGAGTGATAATGAACGAGGATTTTCCAACGAGATTTAAATTCCTCTGGCGTCCAGCCAACAGCACAAATAAATCAAATCCAAATGCTACATTGAATTCTATATTTATATAAAAATATAAATAAACTATATATATATATACATATATACTCTACCTGCCAAACGGAAACAAAAAAAAAAAAAGAAGAAAATTCGATTGAAAAATGATCTGTCACACCTTTTCCTATTTTTACCATTCGTAATAATTCACAATCTACAGTTAAAAATTTTTTCTATCAAATTGAGTTTGTATACATGCACAAATATAAATGATATATAAAACTGGTAGGCACAAAAACAAAAAAATATTACCGAATAATTAAATTAGTAACCGCTCCCAACTGCCGAGAGTTCACGTTGGAAATCGGACAAGAGGTCATTGAACTGATAGGAATAGAAACGTATAAAAGCAATGGGGAAAATGTATATTTGATGACGTCATAGCATTGGATAGCGTGTGAATATCTACCAGAAAGTATATATATATATATTATATATGAATAGATATGTGTTGGCATGTTTATTACGTCGATTGAAAGCACGTGGTTAACGGACTTGCAATAAAGTGACGTCACTTTAAAGATAAAATAGCGAATAGTGGAAATTGCGTCAGAAGACATTTACGAATAGAACGCAAACATGGGTCAAGCGCACAATAAATAAATATATACAATAGTTTCTCCAATGAAACTATTGCGTGATAGAACAAAAGAAAATATTGAATAATACCCTCAGTGTAATTGTATACTTATTTGTAAGTTCAGTGGCGATGCCTTGCCTATAAAACTTCAATAATGGATTGGTTTTACAAACACGATGTTCGAATTGCACGCGAGATATTTGACAGTCATCGCGAGAGAAATCAGTTTATAGAATGGGTGTGTCGCCGACCCAGCGACCGAGTACGCAGCTGTCCACACCCATGAAAAAAAAAAAGTTAATAAATAAATAAAAAGAAAAGAAAAAAAATACAAAGATTTAACGACATTGAATGGGTAATAAAAGTTATCGTACAGCAAAAAAAATATGAATATAAAAATGATAAAGGTGATTTTTCCAATAATTTTTTCACAATGTTTCATTGTGATTCATCTGAAAATGCCTTTGGCCAATGACTCGGTAATATCATCTACATAAATGATATTATAAATCATTGATTTTATATGGGGAGGAAGATATATATTTGTTGAGTATAGATATAAATGTATGCAGTTGAATGAAAACAAAATAAATAAAATTAACTTATACTTTTCTATGGTGGATTATGAGGGTGAGGGTGTAAGAGATTGAGAGAATTGAACGGCCAGTATGTGACCTTTATCGTACGGATATCATCATATATATAAATTTTTTTCTATTCCGAAACCTACGCTCTACCATCATCAATATTATGTCGATGATATATACTATAATGCCGCCTATACATGTGACGTATTGTATATAGGAATCTATTCGAGTATATGAGAATGAATAATTTCTCTATAGAAAACGAATGACAGAGAAAGCCAGAGAAAGGTAGAGAAGGAAAAAGAGTATAATCGACTGATGTCCAACATTGACTGTATCTCTACTACTGCTTTTTTTTTTGCTTTCGCAGCACGTCAATAAATTTTACCTCTCTGCCTTCTTCAATTTACAATTGTGATAGGGATCGGACTTTACACGAGAAATACTTTTTTTTATATTTATATTGAAACGTTCAATCATCCTCTCGTGTTTCATTAGGCGTTGTAATTTATTTGTGTCTTGTTTTCGGTTTTAAATTTCACTTTGGCGAATGTTGAAGGGGCTCCTGGTGCCGGTGTATATTCATTTAATTTACAAGAAATTCCCAAGCTTCAGTATTGAATGATTTATGGATAAAAATTCGTTCATCGGTTTCATAATGTGACAATTAGTTAATAAAGTGGAATACTTCAGTGTTCCCGTGATATGAAACCAGCCATTTTCATCCAAATTTCCATCATCATGTTGCAAAAAATACTCTAGATAAATAAAAAATAATACAATATTAATAATTGCTAATGAATAAATTGAAACGCTGTTTTATTGGATGAAATCGATTGAAATATTATTTATTCATAACAATAATTTCATAGCAATATTTTTTTTTCTAACTATCAACAATCCTTCGATAGCTCAGTTGGTAGAGCGGTGGACTGTAGTTGTTTTATATAATGATAAATGAGAGAGACATCCATAGGTCGCTGGTTCAAATCCGGCTCGAAGGAAATTTTTTTTTTTTTTTTTTCGTAGCCTCAAATTATTTTTCCACACGACATTTTCACTTTGTTCAAATTCTTTTCCCTCTTACAGGTAGATCAAAACTCAGAAAAGAAAAAAATACATATGTAACAGTGTGAGTAGAATTTAATAGTATGTGCGTGCGGCGCCACAGGGGAAGACTACTGTATTAAAGTCTGACGTCTCACCACGTTCATTTATTCATCGGCCAAGTTCAAAGTTTCATATATATATATATATATATATGAATTTGTATCTTTAATGTGCGTGTTATTTTGTGGCGAATGTGCAGATGCGGTTGGTCGTATCGAATAAATTAATGCTGTTGCTAACTGCATTATCGACTCAAAACCAGTTCGTTTCTCCCCTTATTCAGATTATATTATATCTACCTATCTATCCATCTACTTCTATATATATATATATATATATTTATATATTATATTATCGTGTATTAAAAATATGAGCAGTGCTGAGACAAATTGTCAGTAAATTTGCATGTACAACACGTGTTCATATTGACGCACACCACAGACTTGTTTATGTATGCCGTATATGTTTATACTGTCAATGTGAGTAGGTTGGATGTCTGCCAAAGGGATGTTTGAAGGTAACACACCCCCTTAAACAAGTTGTTCGACGGTCGTCGAACAATACAAAGAGATTGAACAGATGTGGCAAATTGCAGAAATTATACCCTAGGGTACGATATTTTTTTTTTTCCTTTTTCATGGAATTGTTATTTTTATTATTATTATTATTATTTAATATTAATATGTCAATGCATATGTAGATACAGTTGTCAAGGGTAGTTCGTGATCCCAGACAATGTAGGATTGTCGGTAATCAAAATGTCCATTGTTCATTTTGTGTGTGGTGCGTGGGACAATAGTTCATGGCAGTGATGCCAGATCGTGGTAACAAATTTCCCTCATTGGGATACCACTACCAGTGTTGTAGATGACAAATCGTGGGACATGAGTATATGGTATTGTCCCACGATCTGGTATCTCTGGTTCATAGTTGAAATTGGAAGACTGGAACGATGTACTCGTCGACTTGGACGATGAAATGGCAGTCTATTTTACAGATGTCCAAACTTTTGTTACGTGGACATGTTACTGTGTCTCTATTGATTAGCCATTTTTTAAATTTGTTCCAATTAATGTTTATTGTATTGGATTTGTGAATATGTGAATGGATGTACGGATAAATGGTACGATAAAAATGTGATGATAATTAATAAAAATGTGAACTTGTCATGGGTCAAAACAAAATGTGTGTGAAAAGATAAAAGAAATGAAAAAAAAATAAAATTATCACTCGACCGTGACAGGACTCGAACCTGCAATCTTCGGATCCGAAGTCCGACGCCTTATCCATTAGGCCACACGGTCTCCTATAAAATGTTGCGATTACTACTACAATGATAAGCGACATTTCACTATTTCACCAAAATATATCAGTAAACCATTGTTGATAAAGAGCTAATGGACGTTACCGACATTTATAAAATACACAACTGCGAAAAGTGGTGCCATCGCACAACAAAAAATACAACCAATTCTTGATCATCAAAAAAAATTTCAAAAAAAAAAAAAAATATATATACGCGCACATTCGTATATAGATATACAATATATTTGTACATATATTTATATGAATAATTGTATAAATTAATTTATTTTTATTATTTGCAATAAAAAAAAATTTTGAATAAAAGTAAAAGCTTGAATGTACTTCAAGATATGTAATGATGAATATTATTGGTTGATGAAGAGTTCTAACAGAAAATATTTGTTACAATACAAAATAAAGGATTGTCAATTTACCTCAATGATTTTTGATGATTTTACAGATGAGACAGATGGCAGATAACGAAGTATTTGACGAACAAATACGTCGAGAAGTGGCACAACATATTATTGCACATATATTGTGCATGTCCATGCACAGTAAACAAACTCCGTCGAACTGCAAAAGAAATTATATACACTTTGGTATATATATATATATATATATATACATATTTTACTGAGCTTCTTGGTGGATGGCGCCACTAGGTTGACAATTTAAGGGATGATCAAATTGATATCAACGACTAATACTGTAGAAAAGTTATTT
The DNA here is from genome assembly GCA_910591685.1 of Galerucella tenella. Classification (NCBI taxonomy): domain Eukaryota; kingdom Metazoa; phylum Arthropoda; class Insecta; order Coleoptera; family Chrysomelidae; genus Galerucella; species Galerucella tenella. The sequence goes on along the minus strand of CAJUYH010004823.1, from coordinate 6,630 downwards.
ATACTATTCCCACAGCTGCCACACATTATTAAACAATGATTTCAATAGTAAAAAATTATCAATTGTTTATCAATTCAATTATTATATAAATTATTAATAAATAGATCAATAGCAACAAACTCACAGTGTTGAATTGACTGAATATAACTGCAATAAAAATTCATGCAATGGAATTATGGCCTCCCATACTCATATTGTATACAAAGTGCCCATGTGTTTCATATAGAAACCAAGGGGTCGAGGAATCCCAACGTTATCCGGTGATTAGGAGGTGATTAAACTTCCTGCTCACAGATCAGTCTTTTACCCTCGCTTTACTTCACCAACTTGGATTAGCTACCCTGAACAACGTATAAACACTCCATTACCTGATACGTCCAACCTGGGTATATACAGATAGATCGATTGCCAATTTAACGGCTAATTTACCGTGGCCTTCTCTGTAAAATAAATTCGAGATGAAACAAAAAAAAATATTTTATAATATATATCCAACGAATTATTAAGTATTATTCATTATTGATATTATATACTTTTATATTTTTGATCGTTTATATATTTTTTTTGTTTAATGAAGTATCAAATTATTGTATTGTATTGTATTGTTGCAGCTGGTGTTGTTGGCTGAATGAATGGGACGTTTAATATTGATTATATATATATATATATATGTATGTATATATTTACCGTAGTGTGAAAATAGCAAGCGAATGGTGGAGGAATGGTAGGTGAAATTTGTGTAATATCCACAAAACTTTGTTCAGGTTGTAGAAATTGGCCAGCTGTGTTCCCTCTCTCGACACTTGGCATTAATGACTGCTTCATTACGTGTCGCATCGCAACACCATCCACTATATACGTATTTATACACACATATATATATATATATTGATATATATATATATGTGTGTGTGTGTGTGTGCGTGGGTATATACAGCAATGCAGAAATGGAATATTCATTTTTTTTATGTCACGGCTGAATTATAAATATGAGAATTAAACAAAAATATCGGAGCTTTTCATTCATTACACAGGTTTGTTTGATATTCACAGCTGTGTTTGAACAATTCACGTATTTATAATGATTTATATTGGAGTGAATTAATGAAATTTGTAATTTGATCAAATCTCTTAACTGTTTTAGTAACAAGATGAAATGAACAAATGAATATTCGCACTATGGTATGCCACAAATCAATAATGTGTTTTGATAAAAATAAATCAACACTATAATTTATTTATTACACTCAATAAAAAATGTTTAAACATTTCACAGAAAATATTCTTTTTGTTTTTGGTAATATCAGTTTAATTATTGCTTTTGTCAATCAGTTTCGAATAAATAATTTGTGTTTCGATAATTATTATTTCATTACTCAGTCAACAATTAATATGGATTATTGAATAATTGCATTTGCTATCTAAACAATATTATTTCATATATCACTGAAACAGTTTAGGCATTTGAGCAAGTTATTTTTTTTTTAGGGCAATAACCCTACAGAATTTCAACATCTACTCAGCGATTTAATCAAATTCCACATTTTATTATTTCACTGCGACATATATATATATATATTATTATTATTATTATAATCCTCATAATAATATTGCTTACATTTTAAATCAATTATATGACGAGTACGTGTGAGCTTATGCACTGTCGAATAACAGTCGTGAGTCATATGGATAAATTTACACAAGCAGTCTGGCCCAACGTGGAAAATAAAGTGAAGAAAAGGAAAACATTTTTTTTTTTTTGTTAAAAGACTTTAGATTCCGTCGTTGCATCTGTCGTCGTTGGCTGTGGCAACGCGCACGTGACAGTGAACCCCAGGGACGCCTGTAAAGAATAAACAGTTTAGCCAAGTTTTTTTTTCCACACAATCATAGAATAAAACAAACGTGATCATATACATATCATAAAATTTATATGTATATATAAACTCATGTTATTTACTCTATCAATAACAATAATTTATCAATGAAGTGGATAATTTTTTTGTGGGTTTACTCCAAAAATTGAAATGGATAAGTTTTGCATCTTTAAAACCAAATAATTCATCATTATATTTATATATAATAATGTTTACATCTTTATTTACATATATAAATATCTATTTGAGAGACCTTTGTCAATCTGGACATTCAATTAATCTTTCACACGTGTGTGATACAGAGGCAGTTGAGATGGTGTATAAATAAATCTACGTCTCGTGCGTGTCACACTCGTAGCATCCCTTACGGGCGTGAAAAAAAAAAGAAGAAAAAAAAACGTTATAGTCATCCCCCACCGACTGATGCGTAGGGAGCAGACTCCACGAGTTGAAGGGTGTATATTCAGAGGCACTAACCCGGCTCGGTGGCCCTGTGCGTCAGACAGTGAAGCGCGCGACTTGGTCGCGTTAACATCAAACAGTGTCAATAAACGTGTGCGCAATGGCTGCATGCGAGACATCGCTTGTCAATTCTAATTGCAATTCTGGCGCAATACCAAAAGAAAATATTGGATGCACAATAATGTGTAGCAGCAATAAATCATGTGTATGTAATACACATTCAATAGCATGGCAACAGAGACTGTTTGGTAAGCAACTGTTGCGTTGTAATCAATTGAATAATTGTCATCAGGACATCAATGGTAAATTATCCTGCGTGGATGTGTGCGATTTCATTAATGAAACCGGTGTGTCAATGTGCGAAGTAATTGGTGTTTACTTTAGTTTTATCAATGCCACTGCCACGTGTGACGATTTTACAAAACAATTGACGGAATTATATACAAATGTCAATGCAACTGTCGCGTCCAATGGAGATCATGGTGATAATGAGTCGAATAAACGCAAGAGGTTTGAAGTTGTTCATGTTGTACTGTGGAGCAATGTCACTGATGTACTTGACTTTGATATGAGCTTTAAAAATCACGTGGCAGAATTGCCATGGTTGGCGGTGCCAAATCAGGATTATGAGAGAAAGGTGAGTGAGCATTGAGAGAATTTTTTTCCTGAATCCAAGTAAAAAAAAGTGACATGAAAAGTTTTTGTCGGTAATTAAGTAAAGAATTTTTTTTTATAGCAATTAAGGTTTTTTGTTTCCTAAGTAGAAAAATTTATTGCATTGTCAAGCCTCAGCGATGCAGAAGTAAATTTTTTACTTATGAGAAATTATTTTATTTAAAATCAGCGAAGAATTATATTTGAATAGTTCTTCTCTCTCAGCATAATAATTATGAAATTTATCGAATAGTAGCAGAAGAATTAATTGTTTAAAACTGTTTTATACAGATTTAACACTGCATAAATGAATAACTAATTGAATAGAATTGTGTTGTTAATTTTTTTTTTCATCTGTATCCAATTAAGATTGGATGTTATACTTTAAATTTATTTAATTCTACTCATAGCTTTTTTTGAGAACACGAAAATATAATAAGATCCAAATAAAAAAAACTAATTAATTGCATATTCAATTGCCAATTATAATCTATTCGTCGTTTATTAGCGTGCACTTTATAATAATTCCATTTTATTCTATATTTTCTTCTTTATCATGCAAATGAGTGAAGAAACAGCGGAAAAATTGCAAATCAATTTACAATGGTTGAATATATACCTGCATATTTAAATAATGAATTTGTCACGGATTATCTCAGGTATTCACAAAACGCAAACCAAAAAAAAAATACCATAAATGAAAACAACTCAAGAAAAATTGATATAACAAAAAAAATTCAAACAAAGAACAAACGTACACGTCGGTAAAATAATTACCACAATCAATTTATAACTCACATACGAGTAAATCTCACCAGCGTATCATCGACTACATACAAATAATATTAAGTATTTTCCTTTAATTGGTGACTCAATCACCAACCGCTACTATATAAAATCCATTTCCACTATAAAATTGTAGCGAGCCATATCACTGACGCAAACACTTTTTAATTGGACTACCCAGACCAAATCACAAACCAATATACATGGTTAATGAACCTTTCTATTATTGATTATATTCTCTATTATTATCGTGGATGGATTTAATGAAAACTCATATCAACTCTGAAGTGTAAAATATAAATGCACATATATAAATATATATATATATGAAGCTAGAAATTTTAAGTACTAAGTCATTGAATGTGCATTCACGTAGTAAGAAAAAAAAAAAATAAAAGGTAAAGCGAAAATTCACGAAAAGGCCGAGACATATATATAAATATATATATATGAATAGAGATGATGTTGAAGGTGGTAAAAGGGACGTTGGTGGAAGAAGGGCGGCAAGTAGAGGAGTGATTTCCTCAACGTTATATAGCGTGGTGAAGCCTTTGTCATTAAAGTTCAAAGTGAAGCCACATAGACTAAGGTCGACCCTATTGCACTTCGTGCACATTTCAAGCAACAGAGCATACCAACCATTTATTTTACCTACCACCAAGCAATGGATGAATGCATACCTTATCCATAATTCTATATTTCACTGACGTCAGAATAAAAAGACTAGTTTATATCCGTGTTTTATTTGATAGAGAGTAGAAACGAAAAATAAATTTTTCTGATAGTGTGAGTTAAAAAAAAAATATTAAGACCCGAACATGGCGAGTATTTTTTTTATTTTTTATTTTTTCGAGAGTGAAATGTGGAATTTATATAGCGAGAAGTGAAGCGGTGCGTAAAATTTTTGACAATGTAGTAGAATATGCTGACATAAAAGTATTACATATATATATATATATATGGTATCTTTTTTATATACAATGATATCGCGATTGTATTCCGTCGACGTGTAAGATATGAAAAGAAATTGGGTGGAGAAGTGGAATGGAAGGGCGAGAGTTGAAAAGGAAAAAAGAATATAGATGAATGCAAAGAAAAGAAAGACAAAAAAAAAAGATTGAGAAAAAGGAGGAGGAAAGAGAACGAGACAGATAACACACCAGGAAGTTTCGGGAAGTCATTTTGAAAGCCTCTCGTGCTTCCTTCCTGAATCACTCCGACTCTATTTTCATTTTATTTATTTGTTTCTCCGTTTCTTCTCTATTTTTTTTTTGGTTTTTCCATTATTTTCATTCGCTCCTTGCATTTTCTATTGACGTCTCTCGCTCAAGCCGGGTTTACAGTTTTATTCCTCTACTTTTCTCTCTGCTATCCTTCTTTTTTTTTTTTATCTCTTTCAAATGCATTCTGGTTGTAGTAATTCTATAGAAATAATCGCAAATAATATGCCTTTATCGACGAGAAATTTTAGTTACAGTTCAGTAAATTGATAGGAGAATTCACCGGTACAATTGCAATTTTATTTGAACATCGATTTTACATCTTGATATTTATTTAAATACCTCTTGTTTTACTTTAAATGTTAATCCAAAATTACCACTATAATCCAACAAATGTAAGAGGAAAAACACAACTACCAATATAGGAATGACAACACAATGTAGGATGATGTCAACCGTTTGCGGCCACTGTCCTCTTCATCGTGTACATACCCTAAATACCTACAAGAATTCACCGACAAAACTACTTTACCACAGACAATAGCATCTACCAGGATTAAAAGTGGCTGTCGTCATTGTCATTGTAATTATTGATGGTTCCATGTTTGTAATCGGATTATCGGCAATATTGCTCCGCCATTGTACCCAATAAATAGAGAATGTCATTGAGATAAAAAATCTTTAACCCCTACTTGCATTATTAAATGAAAAATATTCACAAGGATCAACTCAACTATGAACTTCTTTACAGTCTATGTTTCATTTTTATTCTCCATCTCCATCTTTCATTTCTCCTAATATTTTCTTCCTTTTTTTATTTTCATTCTTTTTCACTATTAATCTTTTCTACATACACTCCTGTTTGTTCCTAACTTAACAGTTGGAACAATGGCACCGTCTTCACTCACAACCCTCTCTCTATTTTTTATTTTTCCCCTTTACCAACAGACTTCCATGCACTCAATAACTTTTTTCTGATATATATCTTACAGATTTATAAACTTTCACGCTCCCATACCTATATCTATGAAAAAATTCATGATACTGCTATGCGAAAAACTATGACAGAACTTTCCTGAATTTCTTTATCCAACTGACTACATACTTGTATATAGAGTAAAATAAAATATAAAAAAAAATTTACAACATGGAATTGATACACATATACTTAAACAAAAGTATATAAACAATAGAAAAAAAAATGTGTGAGAGAAATTATATGCAATTCTGTAGGTGAATGCAAATTGTGTATCACTACTACATAATGAATTAACTGAAGCATATTGTGCAACGTACCATGTCACAATACACATATTATATCTGTATATTATACATTGTGTATAATCAACCGCTATATCGTCCAACATTGCCAATCTACATTTATGTATATGTAGCGGGCGTGTTCACGTGAGAGTATATATTGTATATGCATGAATGTGCAGTATATAACCGCGAGAAATGGAATGACCTGGCGGTTTGATTACTCGATACTTTCATATCAAATAAAGTGGTAATAAAATTTTATGTATCACTCTTGAACTAATTCCCAATATACCATATAAATATGAAAAAAAAAAATGAATGCCACCCTCTATTAATGAGATTGTCTTTTATCATATATTTCACCAGGC
>CAJUYH010004822.1:0-25588 GCA_910591685.1 Galerucella tenella | reverse complement strand
ACACTGAATGTGTGTATGTATTCCCATTTTCAACTGATGATTATGAAAATATCTATTTTTTTATTGATGAACCATTTTATCTATTTTAAGTACGCCTCATCGAACTTTATAAAACGCGCGTGTTTTAAAGTTACCGTGGCAACATCAACAACTAGAGAAACGAAGTCTAAATCTATGGTCTAAATCTTGTCTAAATGACAATTTTTTTATTATTGATCTGACAGGAGTAGTTTGTAACATCAAAACTTTTATTCTAACAATATTTAACAATGTCAAATTTATAAATTAAAATGGAAAGTGCCGTTGGTATTGTTTGAAATATTAATATTTCGATTTTTGAAATCTCAGAAAATGGTATTTAAATTAATACTATTGACATTCACACAACTCAATAAGGTTGAACTTCCATCAAAATACAAATTAGTTTATGCTTTTCTCATTTCCATGACAACGCAAGGTATAATCATATACATCACCACAAAACAGTCTAACCTAGGTTAGACTGTTTTGTGTACATCACGAATTCAACCATTTGACATTTAGTTCTTATACGTTGTACAATGTTTAATTATCAAATTTAATTGTAACATACCCTACTCTACCCTAGATAGCATCTCAGTTAGATCTAACTGACTCCTAAGCTATGGAGTAAGTTTCTACCGAACATCCACGCGATACATTTTAATGAGGGGGGATTAAGCCATGTAGTACGAAACCCGACGCCCCAACTGTGACAGAGTTAACGCGGATTTACAGTTATTTTTACCACCTTGTTAGATTTTCGGGATAGAGGAATTGGTTAACCGCCTGTTGGTTGACGTTATATCGTCATTCTATGGATATTAGATCTGTTTTTGAGTAAACAGAAAGTAGTGTGTGATTCTTTCTCATCAAAATTAAGTGAAATTGCTTTCAGGGAGTTTGTACTGAAAAAGTGTTGGAAAAAAATTGGCAAAAAAATGCTTTTTATTATTCTCATATTTTTTTAATGGTTTTTCCCTTCGTGTATGTTTTTTTTCTACTGCAAGAACATTTCTAAAGCAAGATCACTTAAAAATACTGTCAAATACACCAAAGATCATACTAGTTGCACTATAGCTTCTTCAGTTGCAAAATCGTGAGAAAATGCCTATGGGAAAACTCAATGAACTAGGCGAGAACATCCTCACGGGCGACGACCCAGCACTGTAGTGGAACGCGTTTGATGCGATAATTACAGTCAAGCAAGGTCGGACATGGTTAGTACTTGGATGGGTGACCAAGCTAGGGCAAACCATCGTATAGGGCCCGTACAGCCTGCAGCGGACTAGCATATCACAGCCCGCAGGCATTATACCAATGAGCACGAGGTATAATGTAGATATGCCGTCTTTCGGAGGAGACGTAAAACCGAGGTCCCGAGTCCATGGATGTTGGGCTCGTTAAAGAACGCTACCACTGGTTGGATCACTAGTGGGCTCGCCAAAATTTCCGGTTAGGGGTAGAGTGCTCCCGGCGTCGGGATTAGCCTCGTCGCAGAAATAGACCGACGTTAAATAACATAATAAAAAAAGAACATCCTCACCCTACTAGTGGATTCCAGGATATATTTTGGAATAGATGGAAATTGAATAGCAAAGAGGAGCTGAAACACCCTTTGGGAGGTCAAAACCCCATTGCGATATCAGATTCACTATAAAATTGTAAGAAATCGGCAACGCCGAAAAAAATACAAGATCATTGGAAATATGTAGAAGTTCTAAGACAGTGGTTTCCAATTAGTTTGGCTCGGGGTCCGTTTTAAGAAATGAAATGACCATCGTGGTCCGCACATTTTATTTATAAGAAAAGATATTTATTAAACAACTTCAAGAGACCATCCATTACTCAAATGTGGTTGAAATCCAACCCGAAGGTAAATGAAACTCAAAGTCCAAACCAGTCATTTACCTTTGATTTATTAAACAAATGTAATTGAGGAAATAACAAAGGTATTTTGTTACATAGGCACCGTCCATAAATTGAAATTTATGGACGGTGACATAGGTATCAATGCGAAAAATGACATTTTTTGTTGCGAATTATGTGTCTGAAGTTTGGAGTAAAATTGGTGCCAGCTATTGAAAATAAATCCTGGGGATGTTCAGTAGTGAGTCGAGATAGAAATTTATTCTTAATGAACTTCATCTTCGAAAATGCTGCTTCACAAATATGTGTCGACTCAAACAAAGTGAGAAGTTTCAAAGCTAATTTTTGTAATTCTGGATATTTATTACCAAACAAAAATTTTATCCAGAACTCTTCACTGGAAACTTCCGATTGTTTGTGTTTTAAAACTGTGTTTTCTTGGAAATCGATCATTTCCATCTGCAGAGTAGCTTTATCACTTCCTTGCAGCTTCATTGCTCCATTCACCATCAGGGTGCAGAGAGTAAATGTTGCTGAGAATTTCTACAACATTCTCAATTTTCTTAAAATCTGCGAACCTTTTTTGAAATTCCGATTTAAGATCCGTAATGAACGTCTTGAATTGGCCGACGTCAGTCTCGTTGTCACTGCTGATTATTTTATTTAAATTGGGGAAGTGTAAGCATTCATTTCCAAGATCATTAATAAAGAGATCAAGTTTTCGAGAAAAACTTTTGACATCTGACATGAGCTCGCATACCAGCTTTCCCTTGCCTTGAAGTTTAAGCTCGCGTCAATCTTTTTGTATATCGGAAGTAGTCTTTAGTGTAAGTAACTGTGTTCTTGCGGTTCCGCACAAAATGGGTCAGCGGTCCGGATGCGGACCGCGGTCCGCCATATGGCGACCCCTGTTCTAAGACAATCAAAGATACTTCTGGGATGCTACAATCAGTTGAGAACAAGGTGAAAGCCTGAGCCAGATTAAAACTGAACTAAAAAAGCTCAAAATACTGTAGAAAAAGAAAAATGTTCATTCTGTGAAATGGAAAAAAAAGCCTCCATACACATACTTGCAGTTAACTACTCGTTGAAGTTGGTGTTTTTCATTGGAAACTGATCCTGTTTCAAAAATATTTTGCATTGATTCAGTCACGTACTTATGCGTGGCAGTTCTTTTAGGATGAGCATTTATGCGTCTATGCGTATCTTGCAGAATATACATCAATTTTACGAAAACTAAGCTACCTACTTGACACTTTACTTGAAAAGTTAATGTGACATGTAACATAATGTTCATTTGAGGATCGATTTTCTTATTGCATGGAAACGAATGGTCTATTCAAGCATCTCATAGAATAACTTAGTATTGTTTTGCTAATTTGTCACGAATTTGAATGTTAGGTACTGTTAGTAAATTGAAATTATTCTCCCAACTCCCAGCCTCCAGCTGACTGACTATTCACTTAAGTATTATACATTTTTGTAATCCTCTTGTAGACGTCCACCTTTATATGATTTTTGCATCACCTTCTTCGGATGCGAAGGAATTTTCTTGCGCTAACAATTTTTTGTTGGCTTGTTTATGAATGTTTACCATTTCAATATGTTCCATATTTTTTGCAATATACAGATGTTTACAGTTTTTTTTGTAAGATAACATTTTCACTGCGGTAATTTTAACATTCAAGGCATTTGATTTTTACGATTTTAAGTGCAAACATGAATCGTCAAGTCATAAGTGAGATTGACCGTGCAAGAATAGTGGCTTTAGTTGAAGAAGGTCATTCTCAAAGGTTCGTGGCAAACAGAGTTGGCGTTTGGCAAAGTGATGTGTCTCGTGTATAGAACCGGTATCTCCAGACCAATTCTCTTCGTGATAGACCTAGAAGCGGTAGAAGGCGTGTTACTAATTAGCGGCAGAACCACTATATCCACTTAACTATCCGAAGAAACCCGACCATGGCAATACCAGCACTCCAAAGAGATATGAGACATGCGTTGGGAGTTCAAGTATCGATCTCGACATTACGAAGACGAATACTTGCGACAGGTTTGAGGTGTCGCCGACCAATAAGAGTGCCCAGACTACAACCTGAGCACAGAGTTCGCCGACTACAGTGGGCTCAAGAACACCTTGCCTGAAGAATTTTGGAATTCGGTGTTTTTTTCCGACGAGACAAGGATTTGTTTGGTACAAGATAGCCATCGAATACGTGTGTGGCGGGATCCAACGAGAGTTGTTCAGCTTGCCCATGCTCGCCCCGTGCCACCCTTCAGGGGAGGAAGTGCTATGTTTTGGGCTGGTATCATGTTAAATGATCGCACAGAATTAATTCATGTGGAGGGAACGATGACTGGTGATAGGTATCTCAGAGAGATTCTACATCCTCACGTGAGACTATGGCGCGCAGCTATTGGCAATTCCTTCGTTTTTATGGACGATAAGGAACGACCGCATCGGACCAGAGCTGTAAATGAGTATCTTGAAACTGAAAGGATCAACTGGCCTGCCCTATCTTCTGACATGAATCCCATAGAACCGCTTGGGACATGCTTGCCAGGGCAGTGGCAGCACGCAGAGATCCACCCAGGGGTGTACAAGAGCTTGTTCATGCGGCCCAAGAAGAATGGCGAGATATTCCTCAACAGAATATCAATAATTTGGTAAGCAGCATGGGCAGGCGACTTCAAGCTTGCATAAATTCTAGAGGTGGAAATACTCTTTATTAAAAGTTCTCATGCAGGTTCTCACTTACCCTTTTCTATTTGTATTTAATTTATTCAATTTCTAAGAATACTTTTTATGCTTGAAGCAAGTATATTATTGTATAATAAGAATTTTTGACAAATATACACGTTTTTTTTATTGAAATAAATTATTTGATTAATCTCTGATCCATTTATAATGAAGACATTTTTTTTCGGAGGATTGGGGTGATGCAAAACTTTTGAATCTATGTGTAGTTGTTTATGTACCAAGGCAGTATTTGTATATGTAAGGGTTTTTTAAAATAAATCGAAAAGTACAAAAGGACTTTTAATCCACCATATGGCGACCCTGCCATTTTAATCCACCATAATGGGACCAAAAACTGCTCATTGTGTATTGTCTTTGATAGTAATAGGAAAAAAAGAAAAATTTGAGTTTTGATGAATTAATTTACTTGCTTTCCTATACTATTGGAATAAATATGGAGTTGTCCGCAAAAGAGGAATGGTGGTTTGACATTGTTGTGTTTTGAAACAACAAACCTGAGGAGTTGTTGCTAAGAAAACATCACAAAACGAGAAGTTTGAAGTTTCACAAGGATCGAACTAAAGTGAAAACACTTCTTTACAATGTTTGAATTTATATAACTAACAAAGTTTGTATAGTTAGCTATACTTATTCAAAGCAAATGGAAAAGCCATATACGATATACAAAGATGATATAAAAGTGAAGTAATTATAAACAAACTGTGTTCATTCATCAGTTTGTAGTGTCCAATTAAATTATGGGTCATAAATGAAGTATGTATCCCACATTAAAAGTGGGAAGCGTGACATTTTTCCCAGTGGAAAATATGTTTTCACGGAAAGCAGCATAGTGGAATTACGCAAGTGAATATAGTGAAGTTGGTTATTCTAAATAAAAATTAATCATTAGTAACTGTGCTAGACATCCATTTTCATCTCGTCTAGTCATCAACCAATCGGCCTAAGGATCTCGGCGAAGATAATGACCGGTGCGCAAACACGAATTTGGCAACTTCAAAAACCGGGCAATCCCATTTATTGAAAATTTTGAAACTAAACAATACTTCAATAGCAACAAAGTAGGAATTAAACATCTACGAACTCAGTTAACGATTTAAAAATAATATATTATGAATTGATCTGATTAGTTTGGGGAGTAGGACAACCTCACAGCACCTAGACTTCATTAAGGTATTTGCGCATCCTCCTGGAAATTTCTCTCAGTACGTCAACCAGCCTATGGCTTCAACATACAAAGTTAATAACGTCCCCATTGGAGCCTTAGGCTAAATTCAGACGGACCACAGCGACGCCTCACGACAACTGCATAATTGTGGTTGTTAGTGGGCGGAGGTCGTGGTTACATTAAAAATACAACAGAATTAAAGCAGTACTCAGACAAACGACGTCTTGTAGTTGATCTGTGGACGGTATCACCCATAAAATTGTCGTTATTGGTGGTTCAATGCAAAACACATGAACGACAGACCGCCATCGCAATGCGACAACTGGCCACTCCTCGTTTTCACATACTGAAACTGATGAACACTACCGAACAACATTGTCATTAATTGAAGTCTTCTTCAACGATAAATGACAACAACAAAAACACAAACTAGTCGCGTAGATGTGGTCCGTTTGAGTTCAGCCCTACTCAGCATGGCTTGTGTGAACCAAAGCTAGCCAAACACGGATTTATCATCTTGTTCACAGCCTCGACATAGGGATGTTTGTGATATCCTCATTCCATGAAGATGTTTGTTTAGTTGTCAATGTCATGTCAGAACCACTGATCATCCACTGATGCAAAGGATAGTACAGTTTACAATGTTTTGTTCCATTCCGCCTTTTTTAAAACTAATTGTAAGTATGTTTGCGCACTAGGCTTGCTTCTACTGAAATTTGATAACATTATATTTGACATTGAAAAAGGATTTCGACTCAGCACTTTAGTGTATGAACGATAATAACTATGAAGCAGTGTCGCAAGCGGATAGAATACCTTTGGAGAAATTTCAGACTACTAGTGTGACTAGCATATCACATCTCGCATTATACCCATAAGCACAAGGTATAATGTAGATATTATGTCGTCTTCAGGAGAAGACGTATAACCAAAGCCCAAGTCCTTAGTTGTTGGGCTACTGGTTAGAACACTAGTAGTCGGTTCGGCAAAATTTTCGGTTGAGAGTAGAGTGCTCTCGGTGACTAACATCAGCTGCAGAAATAGACCGACGTTAAATAACAAAAAAAAGCATTGGAGAAAATTAGGTGTGGAACACAAATAACTGTACTGTGTACAAGTGACCTAATGCAAATTTGTTAAGAAAAAAGGTAAATAACTCCCCAGCTTACGAAAACTTCCTTTTGTAGACCCTTCCGTTCATCCTTGTTATTATTAGTGACCCGTAAAACCACCTTAAAAATTAATAAATTTCGTAGGTAGTTGGTAATTTGCCGAAAATTGCTATTTAAGTAGGTAACGGCAGGTGTCGCACACAGAATTAACACAACTAATTTCTAATATAGTCTCGTTCCTCCTATTAGGCATTACGTCTAACACGTAAACGAAAAGTGGGAGAGGGTTGGTGTAGATCCGAGCTGTAAGCGGTAAAACGCATGTTTCAAAGAATCCCATTAAACTTTTTTCATTAACTTTGATGGAGTTTTTACTTACTTCTTACTAATTTAGTACTTAATGCAAGGGGTTTTTACCAACAATGAAAAAGGCAGTGAAAATTCAGTAACGTGCAGATGTGGGAGAATTTTATATTTCATAGTCCGCTTTAGAAGCTGATTTATTTTTTACGACAGTAGTAGTAGAAATATCAATCAAAACGGTTGACAGTTAATTTCCGCGGACAAATATATTTTGTAATCACAGCGCACTACGCAAATACAGGTTGTCCAAAAATACTCCGATCAAAGAGTACTGTTTTATATTAAGAGATTTATACTTTCCAGAGGTCTATATCCATATTCAAGTACAAGAAATTTTTTTCTTACTGTCAGCGATTTTGGTTTCTGTAATTCAAAATGTCATTTGAAATTAACTTACAGGCCAAAAAAACATTACATTGTCACAGATCTTGGATAAAACTTTGCACCTTTTGAGAAACGCTGACAAAAATGCAAATTCATCAATTATTGTTCGGCAAACTCAATTAAAGTTTTTCAAATTTATTTTTGGTTTTTGGCTGTAGGAAGGAATTTATAATTATTTTTTTTAATTGACGCTCAGCAACAGAAAAAAAATGCCTACAGGTAAAATAATTTGTATCTAGCCAAAGACTTCACGTGTGATTGTTAATTTATAATGAAAAATAATTTGGAGAAAAAATAAATTCATACCATTGAGTAGTTTCAATTTGATATTAAAAATTAAATAAAGTAGTTTTCCAATAACAAATACTTTTTACAAGCTAACTATATTGTTTCATTATAAAAAAATTACTTTATGGCAGAATGTCATCTCTTCATCATAAAAAAATGTATTGTATCGGTAAAATATATTTCTTCACCATGAAAAAGTATATTGTCTGGGTTAACGATATGTTTTTCATTCTTATAAAATGTATCTTCCCAGCAAATTATATTTTTTCGATGGAAACAAATGTTCCTTCTAAGAAAATTACCATTTTATACTAAAATTCCACATATGTATCATAACCGAACCATGATTTTCATGAACATTATATTGCCTTATAGTGAAAAAATATATTTCCCCAAAAAACGAATTATTTATGGTATAGTTTTTTGTTTATGGAAGTTACCTACATGCACTATTCAATGCACTGAGCTTTTGAAATGTTTCTAAATACTTAGAAATATATTAAAAGTTCACGGTGTATTAAGCAGTATGGGTAACTTCCACACGGTTCTCTAAATAATTAGGTTACTTAGGAAAATATATTTTTCACAAATATTTGTCTGAGCCGTTTCCAGACTATGTCGAACAACAAAGTTGACTTTCGTTTTGTATGTGTGGACTAGTCGATCGAATTGGTCGATCGTTACTCTGTACACGGATTAAAACTACAGTATTTTCATGACAAACATGTTTAAATCTAATAAAAATTAATGGTCCCTATTTATGCATAAAACTGTTAAGTAGGAAAGCAGGATAGGAATAAAAAACTTGCTGCTGAATATTTTGATCTATTAAAAAGAAAACTATACATTTTCAAAATAGATACCGTACATTTATAAAATGGAAACCATACATTGTTGAAATTAAACATACCCACATGATCTGAAACATAACCAGCAATGGTATCCACAAGATAGCCTTGTCTATCCTTGAGTGTGCTCATTAATGCTTTCACCATAGTAGTTTTTTGGAGTTCTTGGAGTATATCTGACAGGTTTAATTGAGAAATGTTTTGAGGTACATTTCGCTCGCTTGTTACTTCTACCTATTTGAATATAATTGTCATTTATTTCCTTACCTTCAAAGATATCTCACAATTCTTGTAATCGCCATGAGTTTAACAATTCATCCATTCTATTATTAAACTTATTTTTGTCCAGAGCACTTAAACCACGAATACTTCACAAAAACAAAATAATTAGTAAAATTGCAAAAACTTATGTAATTTCACATGCAGATTGACGCCAAACGTATACAGGTGGTGACCGATACTAAATAATAGGGAAGGGTGCGGTGAGAATTCTTTGTTTCAATTGCCACATAATTTGTAGGCTAATGTGATTTCTTACAGGTGAAGAAATATGTGCTTTGTAGCAAATAAGTTTTTTTTCTCGTAGCAATAAATGTACAATTATACTGAAATACTTATTTTTTCGGTATAAAGTAGATCTTATTTGAGGCTAATAATCTATAGGCTTATTTAAAAAATGTAAATTTCTGTCAAAACTTCCAAATGATTTACTATGAATATTTAATTTGTTGTTTTAAAGTGATGGAATATTATTGAAGATGCTAGGTTTTTTTTTGAGTAATGAAAACAATTTCTACCCAAATAGCATTGTTTCATTTTATAACAAAATATTATATTGTGCTTCGTAGACTTTTATAGTTTCTGAAGGACAATTGTATGAAGGTGTGCATAAGGGAGAACAAATTTTTTCACATCAAAGAAATTTCACTCGAATAAATCATTTTTTATATCAAAAATTTCCCGATATTTCCACGTTAATATGGCTTCTTAATAATAAATAAGCAATGTTAGTTTCAAACAAAGGAGGGTCAAACAAATCAGTTTATTTGTCTATAAATAAGTCTTCTCTCGGTGTAATATCTAAATCTAAGTTATAGTTTTTTAAAGTTTGAGGACCCAACGCTCTACTTTTAGCCACCCTCATATCATTTGGGGACCATTTTGGTGTAAATTTTTAAGTTTTGCATTTTTCATTCGAAACTTTTTTCTCAAATTTTTTTCGCGTAATTTCAAGAGAATACCTTAATTTTGTTTCTCCCCCTTTCTGGAGGGTTGTAACAAAGTCACATGTATCGTTTGTAGAAACTTCAAAGTATATATGAAAAATTCAAAGCCTCCACTCAAAATGATTATTTAATCGGCTATAGTATATACTATAGAGCCTGATTAGGTGACAAACCCAGCTTCAAAGCGGATAATATGCTTTTACAGAACCCTCGATCTTTTAGAACCGATCCCCTGTAATCTGCAAATCTACTAGCTCCTATACACTCCGTACGAATATGAATAATCATTTACGTGAATTTAAAACAAAACGTTATCATAGAAAACATTTCACGGTATACTTAATCGTTCTTTACATCGATATGTACAATCGTACGAAAAATGTTACTGAAACTTCAATATTTAGCCAGGGCTCGACGGCAGAAAGGAAAAAAAAGACTTTTACGGGCCGTTAAGCTGGTGCCGTTTTTACGCCATCACCTCTCGCCTTTCACCTCCCATTCCGGAACACTTTTATATTTCTTTTTCTCTTCTTCCTTTACGGTACGATACTATAACACCTAAGGGAATCATCGGCCTTTTGAACACCCTTTGGCTACTAAACAATTTTGTTTGTTAATTTCAACGAGTTTATGTTAGGACATTACAAATTCTCTACAAATTTAACTCAATTGGAAATGGAAAGGGGTTTTTCGTGGGCGATGTAATACTAAAGGTATTTTAATTTTTCACATTTAGGTAGAGATTGGAAGAAATGCGTTTTGTATGTTCTTATGATTACCATAAAGCTTTGGCGGATGTTTTATTAAAGAATTAATGAAAAATCTATTTATATGTCATATTTCTACGTTGAAACATATTCTGTTTACACGTATTTTCCCATTTATTTTAATTGAAACTGTCGGAAATCTCGTTTCAGTTATATTTCAGTTCGTGATTGAAATAAATGGAATCAATTTGGAAATTTATATATATAGGGCCCACTGGGACCACCAAAACATCCAGAGTAACATCACATACTTCGTTAAAAAATACCTTCCACTGGAAATATTTGTCATAATTCATTCAAAACTATATTTATATCAAATTTATATTTTCAAATAAAGGGATATGAATTAAGTCGTATCACTGCGACCTGAAATCAAATAACGTCCATTTGTACCTTTTTTGTGGATGAGGGTCACATTTTGCCAGTAGGTTTCCATCTATCAGTACAGCACATGATGCTTCTTGAGTGCATAATTCGTTTTAATGCCTGATGCTGAAACATTATCTTCGAAGCCAACATTTCAAAAATGAATTTCAGTCAAAAATTTCTCAAAATTAATTTTTGGTGGAGTACATAAATGATAATTATCCATGTGGTTCTTATCAGTGAAGTTGGTTTCTAATTGGCTATTTTTGAGCAAGTGACTAAAAATACACAGTTTTAATAGGCTTCAAAGTAGGAAAATATTTTTCAAAACATTATTTCTTCTTTTTTTTATTCTGTTATTTAACGTCGGCCTGAGGCTAATCACCGACGCCGGGAGCACTCTACCCCTAACCGGAAATTTTGGCGAACCCACTAGTGTTCCAACCAGTGGTAGCGTTCTTTAACGAGCCCAACATCCATGGTCTCGGGACCTCGGTTTTACGTCTCCTCCGAAAGACGGCATATCTACATTATACCTCGTGCTCATTGGTATAATGCATGCGGGCTGTGATATGCTAGTCCGCTGCAGGCTGTACGGGCCCTATACGATGGTTTACCCTAGCTTGGTCACCCATCCAAGTACTAACCATGTCCGACCTTGCTTGACTGTAATTATCGCATCAAACGCGTTCCACTACAGTGCTGGGTCGTCGCCCAACACTATTTCTTCAACTAGCTTTCAACAAATAACAAAATTCTGAGAACTGGCTTTATCATCTCCAAATTTAAATTTGGTTTGGCAAGAGCCCCTCTAGTATTTTTCGTCCTTATTCCTCCTCTAACTATTCTGATCAAGGTGTGAGGTCTACTATAACCTCCATGACAGCTGTGGATCACTGTTCATCCTACCTCCTGTCATACACATGCATGCAATTTACTTGATTTAATCCAAGGTCAGGTATATAGCCTATTTTTGACCTGAGGCTGGAAAGAGCCAAGCCACATTGGCTTGAGTAGCATAATAAAGTATTTTATGAGAAATAAGATAATAGTATATTATACACCAAGGTGGTGAAGACTAATAACACTCGTATTATTGACCTAGCACCAAAATAATATGGCGAGGGGCTCTGCCCCGAGCGGAATAAAGTGCGATACTTATAAATGTTTCCACCACCATGGTGTATATAGATTTTTTCCCACTACTAGCTAAACACTACTGACTAGTACACTGACAGTTTTTGATATATATTATGAACGTACTCGTTATGTCATCAGTCATTTTTGGTTAAGCGCGAAATTTAAACTGATGGCATTTTTATACGAGTACAAATAATTTCATCTTGATAGGTAATTTCAAGCAGCAAATATGTTAGAGACCATCTCCTGGGTATACAAAATTATGTTGCACAAGTTTTTGTTGGAAAATCAAAGAAAGTGCTTTAATACAACTAAATGCAGATAAATGTGTAGCTAGTATATCAGCCGATTGTAGTCAAATTTGGTTACCAATGTTAGAAAGAGAAATTTCCAATAATCAATTACCTGCGTTATCAGGATAGCATCATAAGTTTTTATCCAGGTTTTCTTATGATTTATAATTTGAATAGTTGTTAATCGATACACATTTCAATACACAAAATCACAAAACTGAGTATACATATTTCAAAAACTTAAATATTCATACACAAAAAAACGCGTTTTATTAACAACATTTCCAATATAAGCGAAAGAAACGCGCTATCCCAATAAAAACCGTTCCTGGAACGTGCACTTCACTGGTTTTCCATTTCTAGTAGACTATCATATCGTTGGAATGTCATAAAATGAAGTGTTTCATTTCAAATTTTGCCACAGATATGATCTACTATGAATGGACCTTAATAAAAATTTGATAACAAAATTTTGCAGTCTTAAACTTCAAAATAATTTTTTGATTGTCTAGTTGTCAAATTTTTTCTGTTGTGTCAGTTAGGGATAAAAAAATTAATTTTTACTTATATTTCTTGACAACGGTAGCTGGAACGCTACCGAAACGTTGAAATAAAGAATTCAAAAATATTGTGGTTTAATTTCCCAAGAAATTAAAAAAAGAATGGAAAAATATCATTATCTAAACGAGCAGTATCCAATAATTCTTTTATAATTTTCCAAAATTTAACTTTTTTAATTCGTAGGAGAAGGATTATCATGATAATTACACACAATTAATTCAATTCGTTAGTAAATAATTGTATAATTGTCCTACCTTTATGCATGATAGTTACAACAATGCCCTCACAATTGGGAATAACTGCTATGTTTGCATTATATATAACTTTGTAATGCAAGGGTTACATAGAACTTACATTATTGCAGAAAGTTTATCATAACTCAGCTAAATGATTGTTTGAATTTCAGTTTAGAGTTTGAAGCTGGAAAGTTCAAACAACACGCTTGATACTTTCACATATTTGTCTAACCTCACTTTAAACGCACACCTATTGTTAGTAGATCGAACTATTACTTTTTAATTACACAACAAAAAGTGGTACTGTTAACCTACATCAGTTAATTTGTTTTTTGTGTCAGTTTTATTATCATGAGATGTCGTTTATTGGAAGTATAGAGCTTTAGAGTTGACTGGATGATTGGTTGGGACATAACCAAAAGGCTGGTACAGAGTTTTGTCAGCTTTTGTATCCATGTATATTGAACAAAGTTTTCTGTTATCAAGGAAATATGGCCCAAAATAATACTGACTACAATTTTATGGTAGGGGCAAACGGTTGAAATTCCTGGAATCTACAAGCAAGTAGTGGAGTTGGGACTAGGATAGGTTAAATTTGAATCATAGCAACGAAGATTAACAAACCGTGGTTCATTTTCCTCATTTTATTGAGGACCTGCTTTGTGGTTAGTCTATGACTGCTTTCGTCAGGTATGACCATACAGATCTGTTGCTTTGGAGAAGTAAGTCGCATTTCAGAAGGTCCTAAGGTTGAAGGGTATTGACTACGCCAGTCAGGCGATCCTGAATACCAGGCCCCTCGAATCACAAGAGCAATGAAGAGGCAGACTCACTAGCCCGTGAAGGGGCACGTTGTGCTTCCATTGGCCCAGAAACTTCCTATGACTAAGCGGAAGCGATGCCAGAAACAAATAGAAAGCAGTACTGAAACAAAAAACTTGAAAATGGTGGATCAAGGCGCCTAAGATGAGGTAGGCCAAAGAGTTCAGCATGGGACTAAAATTCACGGAATATCTACAGAGCCAGAATGAGAAAAAAATTAGGATCATGGTTGGGCTCCTGACAAACACATGAATAACATTGAAATGGCAGACACAACCATATGCAGGTTTTGCCAAGAATATGTAGAAACCTCGTCGCACATAGGTACTGTGCTACTGCGAATGCCTGACTAGGCTGAGGTTAACAATGATAGAAAGAAAAAACCACAACCCTTCCAGTATATGGAGGACCTGAGATTTGCCATTCGAAGTCCAGTAATAACGACGGGCCTAGACAAGAAACTTTGGAATAACAATAACACTATAGATCTTCGAAGGTCGTAGTGAAGAAGCACATATTAATCTTATCTTATCCTACACAAGTGATCTGAGATAACAGCAGCAGATTTCAAAGTATATACCACACTTCAATTCTCTTGATATTTCTTTAGTTACCTAATCATCTATCTTTTTTGCAATTTAATTTGTTCCTTATCATCTACTGCATTGATAAAAGCCATGATCTGCTTTTCTGTGGCTCTGGGTATATTTATGCCCACTTTCAATGTCAAAATATTATACATCCATATACGTTTGGAATCAAAACTTTCCAGAGTTATAATTAATGGGATTGTATTTCAAGAAAATTTGCATATTATTTCACCATTTGCAGTTTTTCTAAATCTACGTCAAACGAAAAATTAATTTATAGATATAAATTTTCATTCGAAATTCTTGTTTATAAAAAAAGTCTATAAATAATGTATAACCCTGAAGTCTATAATTTCTGATAAATACATTTTATCAAGAAATATTGGTCGGTCGTGAGGATATGAGAAGACTATATATATCGATGTAG
The DNA here is from genome assembly GCA_910591685.1 of Galerucella tenella. Classification (NCBI taxonomy): domain Eukaryota; kingdom Metazoa; phylum Arthropoda; class Insecta; order Coleoptera; family Chrysomelidae; genus Galerucella; species Galerucella tenella. The sequence goes on along the minus strand of CAJUYH010004822.1, from coordinate 10,355 downwards.
TGTTGGCGGTGGTGGTGTGGTGTGCCTGTTATTGAGTGTTATTTGTTTTTCTAAAGAACAACCCCATTTATAAAATAACTATTAGTATTACGGACAAAGAATGGCCTCACTCAGCTCTAGAGGAAATGAAATATTTGTTTTTGTATCGTTTTATAATGAGTTTTATTTGGTCTAAAATCGATATCACGGATATAAATAAAACCAATATTATAATACTGATTGGAATAAAATGCATGTCTTAACCCTTAACTACTACCACCCTAAAATTATTTCGTAAACACTATGAGCGGGTCACAGAGACCCAGTTTTTTTTACTTATAAAAAACAATAAAAAATAATATTTTAACATTTATTTATAAACACACAAATGGAAACATAACTAAAAAACAATAGCTATTAATAAGAACAATTTAGGCGCTGTTTGGGCACAAAGTTTTTGCACATTCTATTACACATTTGACAGTAGATGCTGGTTTTCCTGTCATTTTTGACGGGACAAACTGCACATATTTTTCTTTTAGAGGCTCCCACTCTTTGTTGAGGTGCTGGGGGTGGTGGAAGTGTATCTCCAATCAAATTAAAAATTTAAGTTTTCAAACCGCGTGGCAACGAAGTTCGATACCTTTCTTGCATACGCGGTATACATAAATTACGTCCAAGTTGTTTTAAAAAATTGTACCTTGAAATTTCTTCACCACCTGAGACAAATTGATAAATTACTCTACTATTTACCACTCCAATATTCAAAAGAGCATGAAAAATGGTCATTGGCCATCTTCGACTTCTACGTGAAGTTGTGTAATTAGCACATTTTCGATCAAGTGCATCCACTCCCGCTTTAGTACTATTGGAAAATAGTATTATATCTGGTTCTTTGGTTTGTGCGTCCACTTTATCATCATGGTGAGTACTTGAAATAAGAATAACAGATTTATTTTTTTTGGGTAGGTACGTATGATACTGTTGTCTCCTGAGCAGTAAACCCAAAAATTGATGACTCTGCTTTTCTCTTGGGAGATGGCATAAATTCCAAAGGACTAAATGTTTTGTTTTTTTTCACTGTCCCGACAAATGTCAACTTTAATTTCTCTAATTCTCTCATTAATTCAACTGAGGAGTTGGCTGTTATGTTTCGAGAAGTATTTTTTAGTGATTCCACCAAATGAAGAACTACTTGGGTTGGATTAGGAAAGTTGTTTGTTTTTTTCTCTGTAGGATCTTTTCCAGCGTAAATTTCAGCATTTAGCATATAATGTGTTTAAGAATCTGCAAGAATTTGTACCTTTATGCCCTACTTTGCGGGTTTGTTTGGTATGGACATTCGAAATCCACAACGGCCTCTAAAAGGTACTAACATTTCATCTACAGTCATGCTATCACCAGGTGTATAGTTTTGCTTTGAATTAGTGACAAATTTATCAAACATTCTTCTCTTCTTCTATCCGCTCGAGTAGTCTCGTCATCGAAACGAATGCAAATTAAAAGAAATGAAAATCTGGCTAGTGGCATAGTAGCTCTAAATAGATCCCTTCCTGTACCATCCGTAGCCCATAGACTTTTTAAGTCCTCATGGTCTGACTTGAAAAAACCTTGAAGGTAAAGGAGACCAATAAACGTTTCAATTTCAAATTTATCTGTATTTTTGAGAAATGTTGGAAAAAATGATCGGCGCGCATTTTTCTTTTGCATCGACTGTATTTAGCAGCGACTATGTCAATACGTTGATTCGTGAATTGCACAATACTTTCTATCATTGAGTTATCAAAAAATAATCTCCAACTTTCTAGAGGAGTTGTAGGAGGATGTTCACGTGCTAAACCTTTGACGCCTGCTAAAACTTTAATCAACTTGTTTGAGAGTGTTTCACCCTTTTTAGGAGGTGTCTTTGACCATTTCATTTTGTCTTTTTTCCATACCAATAATTTTTTCTTGTTTGTTCATTTTCTGGCGCTATAGCATAGAATATATTGCCCAACTTCTTTACCAATTACTTGAGAATACCAACCTTTCAATGACCACACAAACAACTTCCTCTATTCAATACCTCTCTCAATAAGTTCAATAAACATGAATCGCCCGACATACTTAAGAGAAAGCATTTTTGGAAATAAAAGGAAAAACACCATATGATGTAGTTCTCTACACAGACGCCTCAAAAACTTCTTTTGGTGTTGGCTGCTCCGTCACAACCAACCACGAACTAATAGGCTCCTATCGGTTGCCCTCAGCATGTAGTGTTCACACTAGTGAGTTGTATAGCATCTTCCAAGCTTTTAAGCGAATCTCCCCTCCTGTCAAGCGCGTCGCCATTTGTACCGATTCACTTTCCTCAATTAATTCACTCAATACTATCTTTACTGACCATCCAATAGTTCAAAACATCCATGACATCTATCAAACTCTCTCTGCTCGTGTTGTAACAGTCTGTCTTATCTAGCTCCCATCTCACATTGGAAAAACTGACAATGAAAACGCTGACCACCATGCTGAAGAAGCCTCTTCTTCCATCACCACAACAACGTTCCAGCTTCCAGCTGACATAAAACTATTATTCAAAAAGTTCGTCAAGGAACAACAGCAAAACAGCCCTTTACAATATACAACCATCAATCGGCTGTCTTTTCCTCGATTTCCCAACCAGGAGAGAAGCATTAGACGATTGCGGATCAACCATACCAGATACACACATGGTTACTTGATGTTTTCTGAAAACCTTCCCGTCTGCCGTCACTGCAATAGTGCTTTAACCGTTAAACATATTCTCACCGACTGCCAGGAATACACAATTACATATAAGCGCCTACACCTGAGACCAAACCTGAAAGAACTTTATATATGTTTTAAGATAGTGTATTTATGTATGTCTTTTGTAAAGTGCCAATGGCCATAGTTGTCGAGGCACTTAAATTCTAATATCTAATTCTGAAAAATACCATTGCCTTCCATCGTTTAATAGTTTGGAGATGTCTGTTTAAGAAATTATCATGCAGGGATCGATTAATTGTAAAAATTTGGAAGTTATAATCGTGGAACATGTCATTATAGGACAAAAACAAAATGAAAAGAAGAAAAAAATATTATCCATAAGCAGCTTCTTACTTCAATAATTATCCACAAAACCACCATGAAGGAACAGTCCAGCCTTTCAATTCGCAAATCGACACAGAACACATGAGAGAATAAATCTATGAATATCAGGAATTCAACCTATCCGAGCATTTTTTCAACCAAAAAAAGGCACGAAGACCTCCTTTTGGCTGACCCCGCCAAACCCTGTATAGATTGTGTTGTTTTTCAGCTGAGCAAACGTGTAGAATTTCCCCCATCCCCATATATTTTATACCCTCCGAGTATAAATAAACCTTCCATTAATTAAAGAATCTCACGCGACCACTCCATCAGCTCATGTATTGTGTTTCTTGTGCCTTCATCAATAATTGAAACTTGTTCATAAATTCCAAGAGAATCTTGCTCGTTATTAATAGGTTTATAAACGCAATTTTTGGATTGTATGAGGAGAATAATCCTCTCTGAACGATTTTTGGTAGAAAATCAAAATTTTACGGGACATTTTAAGTACATTTCAAGAACTGGGGGTTCATTTTTCGAATTTGTATGAATCAATTCACATGTAAAAAAAAGAGAATTTCCGGTGTTTCACCGATTTTGTATTCATGAACTTTCACACGCGAATTGTTCCACATGTTTTGGAGACGAATTGATTCACGTGGTATAAATCGTGTAAATTGTCCTTTTACATGTGAATACTTCCTTTGATTCCAGATTATGTATACTTATTAACCTCTTATAATGACATTTTTTCATTAGTATGAACACATATTCAAAAGTACAGTTACAAATCATAAAGAGAATATCAGTAATCATTTGGTAAAACGTTGGAAGAATATGTATGAAACACTGCAACATCAAAAAGAAGCAGAAGAAGCCGCGTAACAGAGACAACATTTTCTGAGAGATAGAAGTCCATTTAATACTTCAAAAGAAGTTTTCAGATTAACAAAATCTAGCGAGCCAAATCAAATGCTGGATCATTTTTCAGTGGCCCCGTTTAAGACTTCAGCGCTATCTTGAGAAAAAAAAATTAAATCCAAATGAGCATACCTTTTTGTATACCAATATGATTATAATATATTCTTCCATGGAGTATTAGTTTCTCTAAACTTTTTTGCCACTGGAAGTTACCAAGCTAGTATTGGTTGCAATATTCAGTGCGCGGGAGTGAGACACTTATTATTTCATTATTTATATTTTTGAAAGAAAACTATGGAAAAATGAAGACAGCTGCGCAGTACCAACATAAATCGCTCTCTTCTGATTTGCTGGAATTATATTTATCGCCAACATATGTCTTTATTTTCTCCACATGTGAAATCGGTTCACCGAAAATTCACAACCTAAAGAATAGCAAATTTGGTCTACGTGTGAATTTTACAAGGTGAATCGTGGTGAATTAGCACTCTGGTGTTCACAGTATGACAGCCTGAGTATGGAATATTTTTGTCCTTCCTATATTGTTAACAACGCATTTTGACACTGTTTTAAAGGACGTTAGTGATAATTACCATAAGGTATCTATTTACTTTGACGACGGGCTGTAAGTCCACTTAACGCTCTAAGTAAGTAAGTTGTAAGTTTTATTCTTTTTTTAATTTCTTGGGAAATTAAACCACAATATTTTTAAATTCTTTATTTCAACATTTCGGTAGCGTTCCAGCTACCGTTGTCAAGAAAAAATAAGTAGAAATTAATTTTTATCCCTAACTTGACAACGGTAGCTGGAACGCTACCGAAACGTTGAAATGAAGAATTTAAAAAAATATTGTGGTTTAATTTCCCAAGAAATTAAAAAGAGAATGAATAATATACCACAAGGAACATACAGAAGATATTGTAAGTTTTACATGCCACAGGTAAGGTTATTATACTATTATAACGCCTTACAAAGTCATTGGTCGCGTTCATCACAACGTAGCGCTACCGAAGCGATCATCAAGTTCCTGCTGAACGCGTGTTTTGTTAACTGATCGGTTTGAGCGATGTGGTATCAGTCGCCATTTTTTCAATCAGAATTAAAATACGCTACACACTTCCGATTGATGATGCATTAACTGTCATTTATGACATAAGTTTGAAACATATAAAGCGCTTTCGATTATTTACTTTTGGCTGCTAGTAGCAGCTCGTAGTGACTGAATTCCGTTCGTTTATTACCGGGCGTGACGCCTAGTCTTACCTTCCCCTTGCCCCTCAAGCACATACCGAAAAGTATGGGCTTCAAGCTACGGACGTTAAATATTTGACGTTTGTCCGGTTTGACGTTTATTTAAAGGTTAATATTGTGCCGATTACGATTTAATACGATTTAAACCTTACTAAAAATATCTAAATATGCAAAAATTTTATTATAAAAAACATTATAATTGAAAACTGTTCTTCTAACAACACAGGAAATTCATTGGCATTGGCACATGTCAGGTGGTTTTGAGGATCCTAAAAAATCGTGTTCGATTTGCTCAAAAGTCGTGACGACTGAGGCGTCACGCACAAGTGCTTGAAGCCCAAATAAACGAAAGCAACAATAATAAGCGCTTTCGATTATTTACTTTTGGCTGCTAGTAGCAGCTCGTAGTGACTGAATTCCGTTCGTTTATTATCGGGCGTGACGCCTAGTCTTACCTTCCCCTTGCCCCTCAAGCACATACCGAAAAGTATGAGCTTCAAGCCACGGACATTAAAAATTTGACGTTTGTCCGGTTTGACGTTTATTTAAAGGTTAAGATTGTGCCGATTACGATTTAGTACGATTTAAACCTTACTAAAAATATCTAAATATGCAAAATTTTATTATCAAAACCATTATAATTGAAAACTGTTCTTCTAACACCACAGGAAATTCATTGGCATTGGCACATGTCAGGTGGTTTTGAGGATCCTAAAAAATCGTGTTCGATTTGCTCAAAAGTCGTGACGACTGAGGCGTCACGCACAAGTGCTTGACGCCCAAATAAACGAAAGCAACATATATCATAAATATCTTTGTTTGGAGATATTTTGGTTTGTATTTTAGTGAAAATGAGTGAACAGCTGGAGGTGACTTATTATTTCATTGATAAATTGTATAATTTGTCAGGAAATTCAACTCTTGACAGTATCTATGCTCCAAAGTGAGAAGTTCAATTTATTGTAATTAAATCCCATTTTATAATGGATAGAAGTGATACCTATTTTCACAAAACAGTCTAACCTATAGAAGTGAAAGTTTATAGGATGACCTTGAATAAAAAATAAGGTTTCAAACCTATCCACCTGAAGCGCTAGTTGCAATTGAGTTGTCGAAACAGGCCTGGCAGCTAATGCCTTTAGCACGAAGAGGAGAAAAGATTTTAAAATTTATCAAAGCTGTCATATAGTTTGTTGTTGTCACCATTGTGTCTTATAGATTCTTTCATTTTGCCATTTGCTGCTGTTATTTGTGTTTTAATTAGGTACTGTGAGTCTTATCAAGTGTGATAAGTGATAATTCATAATATTTATAATGGTTGGTGTAAAGTGTTGCGTTTCTGGGTGTACAGACATTGCATCAAAATGACATAGGTTTCCCAAACATGACCCTTTGTTGTTGAATAAATGGGTTGCCTTTATTCGCAATCCAAAACTAAAGGAATTGAGCTGAACAGATTTATAAATCCTACAAAGTTTGCAACAGATTTTTTGAACCACAATATATTGTTATTGGGACAAAAAGGGGCCTCACTCGCAAAGCTGTTCCTACAATCCTTTCAGGATTGATCAAAAAGTGATAGGAAATACGTAATATTATCACTCTTAGGCATTACTTAGCGCGTGGTAAAATGTAAATTGCATTCAGGAATTCCTAATTTCGTTTTAGGTATTACCTGACTTCAGAAAATGGTTAGTGAAATCGGGCATTAGTCATTCAAAAACAAACTTCCATTAAAAAAAGCGTTATGAAATAATTCTGAACCCATCCACTGCGATCGCTGAAATTCTTCTTCCCTTAGTCTGTTTTCCGGCCGCAGCTACCCTGCCTATTTCGACAACTCAATTGCAACTAGCGCTTCAGGTGGATGGGTTTGACATCTCATTTTTCCATTCTAGGTAATCCTATTGGACTTTCACTTCTATAGGTTAGACTGTTTTGTGCCTATTTCATAATTGTCGTATATATCAAATAAAATTGAGTTGTTGTTGTTGTATTCATTGACATTTGACATATTATGTCGATGGTTTTATTAGCACGTTCAGCAGAATTACGAACTGATGGATCACTCTAAAAATCGCTACCTGATCACCTTTGTTGGGATGAGCGCGATCTTTGGTAAACAAAGAACAAAGACCGTTCACTAAGAAGCAACAACTACTTTTCTGGCTATGTGCCACGGAGAACATTGAAATACACATCATAGTTAAACGGGATTGCAAGACAAAACCAACCACTTTAGTTTGCAATTTGGAAAGATAATATCATTTGTAGACCGGTTTCGGCGTATTTGCGCCTTATCGGTATAAGGTAGATATCATTCGTCCATTTATTTGCAGGAAACTGTGAATAAAGTAAATAAAATGTTTTTTTCACTCCTGTTTTATAATATACTTATTAAAAGACTAAAATCTGTATCCTAATGATATTCATTATGATACAAATTTTCATTATAACACAGATTTTTAAGCCAATAGGAATGCGACATGCGAATGCGACAAATTATAAACTAAATAATTAAATTGTGTGAGAAACACAAAAAATATAACATCGTTTTCTGAGAATATTTTAATAGTTTATTTTGAAGAATTACAAAAGAAAATGAAAACATCATCATCCTCATGGACACATTATTCAATTATCAAAACAGTTTTAAATATAAAGCATAATATTGACATATCAAAATATCCCAAGTTACATGCTATAATAAAACGTAAATCTGAAGGATTTATTGGTAAAAAATCAAAAATATTTTTACCAGATCAGATAACGAGATTTTTAGATGAAGCGCATAATAAGCAATTTCTTTTTCCAAAAGTATGTTTGTATTAAATCGAATAATACATTTTTTTTCCAAGAAATAAATAGACGAATCATTTTAAATTATAAATGCAGTTTTAATTCTCAAATATTCGAGAAGTCATAGCCTAGCTGTTTAAGAGGCAAGATATAAAAGTTTTGTGGTTAGAGGGTCAGAGTTCGATCCTTACCCAGACCCCACTTTTTTTTAAAGTTTACTGTAAAATTTTTTTTATTTAGGTATTTTAGGTAGCAATGATATTCGGACTCATGGGAGCATGCCGCAGACATGAATTCCACGATTTAAAAATTGAAAATATTCAAGATAAAAGCAATATATTAATTGTCAATTTAGTTGAAACAAAAACAAAAACTCAAAGAACATTTACAATTACCGGCAAATATTATGATATTTGCAAAAAATATATCAATCTTCGACCAACAAACTGTACTTCTCAACATTTCTTTTTAAATTACCAGAATGGAAAATGTACAGTACAAAACATTGGAATAAACAAATTTGGAAACTTGGGCAAGCAAATTGCCACCTTTTTAGGGCTTCCCAATCCCAATTTATATACGGGACACTGCCTTCGTAGAACATCTGCAACCGTATTGGTAGATGGCGGCGGTGATATTACCACCTTAAAAAGACACGGTGGTTGGAAATCCACTACGGTTATATTGAAGAAAGTATCCAAAATAAAATAAATGTTTTGAATAAAATTTTCAATTCAATTGAAAATAGGAATGAAACAAACTTTAACATGCCCTCCAGTTCAACAACCATCCGAACAGGATCAGCCCCCCAAATAAATTTTACAAATTGTACAATAAATAATTTATGCATGCACAAAGAAGATTAGAGAATTAATATTATTATGTTCAAAAGTTTTAAATTTATTTGTTGTAGGTACAATTTGTAAAATTTATTTGTTGAAGTTTCATTCATTGCTCTTGTTTTTCATGATAAATGATAATTATTAATTAAATAATTCTTATTAATAGGACTAGAAAAAATATTGTATGCAACTTTCATGTAATGGCCATTAATACACTCGCATATTATATACGAAACTCGCCTGCGGCTCGTTTCGTATCCCACAACATGCTCGTGTCTTAATGGCTATCATTACATGATCGTTGCATAAAATACTATTACATGTTCATAAAAACTAGTTTTATCTAATTCCGCTATCAAATGTGACACTTAACGTCACTCCTTGACGTTAGGTAACGTCACATTTTTCATAACCTTCATATATCAGTTATGAAAAGTAGTTATGTAAAAACTTTACGTAACTGTTTATGTTTCAACATAGAGATACCACATGAGTTTCAAAGAATAATTCATTAATTAGGTAGGTACTGTGAAAATTGACAATTATTTCATTATTTAAACTGTACAATTAACCCATTATTTCAATTCAATAGTATTTTGAGATTTATAAACATTGAAAACATTATTCAGGACACAGTTATTTAAAGTCAGTCAATTTTCTGGGTGAATACATCATAGTAACAATACTTCTTACACCATTAAATTTGATTCCACTTCAATATTATCATTGTAATTGAAGATTTTATTGAATATTATGAAAGCGCGGAATTAGATAAAACGTTGTACGTAAACACGTTATGAAAAGAGCGATATTGTTCAACACGCGTAAGTAATTTGCAGAACTCGCTAGCGCTCGTTTTGGCAAATATTACGCTTGTTGAACAATATCGCTCTTTTCATAACTAATTACGTAAATATCTATTATCATCATTTGGTATCTAGCGTATTATGCTTTCATGACTAGTATTAAATTATTGTAACTGATGTATTATGAGTAATTTATGTAGGTATTGCTACGTTTATAAATAAATATTTCATATAAAAAGATCACACTTTACAATGATACGATGAAATTAATAGAAATCTAAGAATTAACTTTGCCGGGAGCAGAAAAAATATTATTCAGGTACTTCCCGGGATGATACGTTCATTTACTCACATCCATATAAATAACTATTAAAATCTCTCGTTTTGTCTTGTCCCGGATTATCAAGATAAGACCGATACGAGGGCTGAATAATCTCGTTATTGTTTATAAGCACTGAATAAATAAGGGGTCTATTCTGTAACTTATCCTTTAAAATTTAGATGCCTATTAAAAATAAGTTTTTAACGGGCATTTAACAATGTTTGTTGAAATACTATTCTGCAAGTATACATTTTAGAGGACTTTTATAAATTATATATTTTGAAAGGTTCCTTTAAAATTTCGAGTAGAGTATCTGGCAACAGCGCTTTTGTCATTTAATAGAT
>CAJUYH010004821.1:0-25591 GCA_910591685.1 Galerucella tenella | reverse complement strand
ATATATATATATATATATATATATATATATATATGTTGTTTATTTTGTAGTGCATCAGTACATAAGGACGTTAATGTACATTCAATTGATATACATATAAGACAACGAAATTTATAAATGGATATAGTGTAAAAAATCTACGGTTAAAATTCATTTTAAAGTGGAATACGTATAAAACCCCACGGGTCGTAATGTCAATGAAAGCGGTGGTGAATTATTGACATTACAAATTGGCTCTCTGCTAGGCCACATCGGCATGGAGTTGAATCAACACTGCAATTGAAAAACTATTAATACAAATCAGCTTTACATTCATTCAATCTCATAAGAAATTTATCCATTTCATCAATTATAAATCATTGGTTTCGTTATTAAATAGTTGATAAATTATAATAAATAATAAAACAACTTTTTAATCAAATACATAATTTAAAATACAATTTTTTTTTTACAAGTGGGATCAATATTAAAATAACATTCACGAAATATCCCACGATTCCAATAATAACTTTTTCACCGTGTACATGGAAACTTGTTGCATTGAACATTCCAACACCACCTAAAAGCCCTCACTGAAGTGAATTCACATTGCCTAATATTTAAAAATGTGTGAATATATATATATATATATAGATATATACATAGAATACATAGAGCGCTTTGGGCATTTAGTAATGCCAAATTACCATGTCCGACTTTGCAACATCTGTCAAAAAACTGAGGGGTATTATCGTGGATTCCACAGATTATAATGAACGCACCGGCTGTGATATATAACTCTGTATACATATATATATATATTGTAAAACTGTCGGATTGATCGGGGTCTTAGGGTGTGCTAATCGTTATTCAAGAATTATACGCCAGCTTCGTTCTCGATTTTGTTTCTTTTATCCGGACTATATATTTTTACACTTGATCCCCTATAGCTGTTTCCTCGCTTCAATGTTGGGTTTCGACTTATTATAACAAAACTGTAGGTATATATTTATATATATATATATATATATAAATATACACATGTATACGTACATGCTTTTTTCACCCCTATTCCATATGATAATTTCACATTGTAATTTCCATTATCTATTCACTCATAAATATATTGAAAATAAAAATGACAGTGAATTGGACTGCAAAAAACAAACCTTAAACGTAGATTTTTAAATTCAACCAAATAAGTCACATTCCATTGAATTTAATGAGTACATTCACTATCATATTATCATTCAATCAGGATATAGTTTAATACATGTTCATCATCAATGTATGTATTATTGAATTTTTGATGGAATGATAAGCTGTGAGATGAACAGTAATTCATGCAAATTATCTTACACGACAGAATTTGATGGTAGCCAAATTAAACTCAAAGTTATTTTGAATGTTAATCATATTTGGCATTAATATACAGTAAGAAATCGATATATAAACGAGATAATAAAATAATTGCAATAGTCAATATACATACATACATACATATGTAATATATGCGCATATGCGACACTAGAATTATCTCATTGATTGATACCGATCTTTCATATGGTGTATAATTAAATTTCCAACATTTATTATATAGGAAAATTGCAGCATGCATCAGAGAGTAGAATCTTCAGACAGATATAATATATGCATGTAACTATATATATGTAGTCGGTGATATACAAGGACCCAAGAGAGCCGCAGGAGGTATAGGAGATGGTGGTGTTGCGCCGCAGGAGTTCTACATGTACCTTCACTTGCCCAATTCGCAGTAGGTTCAGTCTTGTTAGAATATTCCAGACTCATCAACGGCTAACAGTCTTCAGCGGTTCGTTGGCTAAGACCCTATGCTCTATTAATATATATATATAGCATTTGAGGTGTACATAAATATCAGTATATACTGAGAGGTGAAGATTTACTTAAGAACACGTCACGATCGATGTTAATTGAGTGCAGTGCCTCGTCGCACATGACGTCCAAAGCTGTATACAAAACTATATCGTTCGAGTAATTCAACCTGCGATTAATTAAAATGATTAACGATAATATCATAGTATCAATTCATGCATCAATATATAGTCTGCAGTTATGAATTCATTTTCCAGATAACACAAAGTTTATATAAAATTTGGTAATTTCATGTTACGCAAATGTTCTTTAATTTAATGATGAATATTTATTACTTCTATTTAATTAGATACATAATGCAATGTACTCTTCCTTTCTCCACACATTTCACTTTCTCTTCCTCTTCAATAGTCTCTGCCTTTCATTATGTATATATCTATATATATTTTTTTTTTCGAATTCTCATTGTCTAGAATTGCACTCGCAAACATTCACTAAACATCAGTTAATTTATAGAGGTAAAAATTCGATTGATTGATAGATAAATAGAAAAATTGAAATTCAATTTTATCAGGTTAAAGTGGTCATGATAAAAGACAAATTAAATTAATTATAATAAAGAATTGCAATTGAATTTGAATAGATTATATTGTTGTTGTTCATTTCAAGAAATGTTTAGAATTACAAGAATAAATCTTGATAAACATAGTATAATTATTACTTACGCATATGAGCATTAGATTTTATAAGCGCGGAGCTCATACCAAACGCAAGTAACATAAATGGCACAGGATTATAAAAACAACATTTTATATGATTGTGTCAGAGCGTTAGCGTGGCATTCAAGTATATGTTTATGTGCAAATGCTTAGATAATCGTTTGGAAAATATATCATACAGGGGCGGTAGAATATCTACAACGTTATCCTCCTACTCGTTGTCAGGTCACGTCACACAACGATGGTATAGTCATTGAGCAGGATTGAACGTTCATTACGTAACGTAACCAATTCTACTTGTTGGCGTTCGAACGAGTCATTGTTCTCATAGAGAATATTAAGCCTTGAGGTTGAGCCAGTGCCACGTAGTTAGGTATATTATATGATCCATTGTTGTCATTTGCGCGTGCGTGTATGTCCGCATATGCATGAATATACATCTATGCAGCTACACCCATTACTGCAATTCGCTCTCATTGCATTAAAATCATCTGCAGAATTGTTCAAAGGTAAGCTTGTTGAGATTAATGTAAAATTCAATAAGGATATAGAACAATAACCATGTAAACAATATTTTCTATTTGATTTAATGCACTGCTGAGACAAGTGATAAGTATTATAGCAACCTGTGAAAAATTGATCTTAACATTAAGATGATCACAGTAAAAAAGAGAATTTAGGAAAATATACTCCCCTGGTACTTTTCTATGCGGTTGTATTATTGATCGTATTAATCATTTGAATAATTTTTTATAATTTTTATATTTGAACAATTTGAATAATGAAAAATATAGTATATAATGATTCATTATATATATGCATTCATGAAGAAAACATTTAATTACAATAAGAGATATTACGTAGCAAGGTTCGTTAACTTTTCTGCAATAGATATAAACATCATTTTCGTACGGTACCAAAGTCGTATCGGAATGTGCTATAGCAATTAAGAATCCCCCAAAAATTCTTATACTATATGCAAAATTTCACACTTTTTTACCGCTACTCAGATGACCGAGCTCATATTTTTTTCGTCTCAATATAATGTATGTATTTCCACTGAAAACGTATATTGGTATTTTCTGCTGAATCGAAATTTGAAACAAAATATTACATAAAAATTTATAATTAGTTCAAAAACAATTAACTCCCTATGCATTTTTAATTTTTTTGGTCGAGCTATTTTGAAGATACTTCCACTATATATGACGAATTTCCATTTGGACAGCAGCTGAAAAAACGGTTTCTCTTGTACATGACCTACATAAACATTAAATTTTTTTTCACATTATTGGAAATGACGTTTCACCTAATATTAATATTCACTTTTTATATCCGTTTATTATTGTAAAAAAATGCTATTATATACCTCATTTTGGCGTTCGAAAAATCGCACGAAACCAATACTTACTTATCACTACGCGATAAAAAGTAGAAATTCTCATCTTTAAAGCTAAAATTTGCAAATTTAATATTTATAAAATCTCATTTAATTTCATTTGATATTTTAGTTTGAGAATGTATAAAATTAAACGTCATTTCACTTTATCCGTTATTATCATCTCTCTATGTATGCAACAGACAGTTATATTATTTCTTTCATTTAAAGTATTGTTTGATAATCCATATCGTTATGTTAATTTATTGATTTATTTGTAGGGAGTTTGACATCGACATACTAGTCATGATGTGTATCTTGTGGATGGCGATGAGATTGATGAGAGATATTGACGTTATATTAATTAGACACAGGAGATTGCGTAATGCACGTGCAATTTCCGGCTTCCGTAACTTAATACTGGACATGAATCCACATATCACGCACCATTGATTAGTAATCCAATATGATTCATGAGTGCAAAATGACTTCATTAACCATTGACATTTGTACCATCTACATATAGACAATCATTTGATATATGAGTCCATATGATTCTTAGTAATCATTATCACATATACCGCTGCACATAACAACAATATTTTCATAATTAGTAATTACAATCTACAACTCTCATCATTATGATCTCGTATATTAATTATTTATTCGGCAATTTTTTCATTTTCATATATCAACTATGTTACATTATAGATAAAAAAAATTTTCAATACACCCACTCTCGCAATCACGCGTATTTTATTTAGTACAAACAGACAGACAGACACACGATAACATTGTGCTTTTTTCACAATTAAAAGCGTGCCGGGACATGTTAAACTCACTTGAGTTGAAATTCGAAATAATTTCAATGCATTACTCATCGCTACACAAAATGAAAAGCAAATTCACAGTGAGATGATTATTATGAACTCGTTTTATACGATATTTTTTCATTATTACAATACAGTAATCATCAATATTGCTTTACAATTTAATATATACCAATCGCATATTAAAATCTAAAAATCGATTATCAATAATGGTTAGATAAATAGTATACAGCTGTAACCCGTCGTACATAAATATACATAAGGCGCCGACATGCATTTAACTACAATGCAATACATTCTGTATTGTCGTAAGATAAAAGAAATAAGAGCGTGTGCTATATCTATTTTTCCTCGAGGATCATTGTGATGCGTGACGAGTTGATTTCTCTCTCGACATTAAACTCAGCAGGTGATCATCCCAATAATTATCATGAATATATATATATAGAAATTCTTTTACTTTCATTTTTTTTCATCGTCGTCGAACAAAAGAAGTACGTATATGAAAGCGACAGGTCAGTATTGAACGTTCGATGAGTGTTCAATGAACTGTATCTTATTTCAAAGATAAAATGGATAAAACATAGAACGGTAAAAATATATATATATATACAGAATGGAAAAACGTTGTCGTAACAAAACAAGCCATTCAGTTGTTTTCTTTCCACCATACTAATCCCTGTTTTCACAGACAATACCTCACTGTCTCCCACTTTTACCCTCTCATTTCCAACGGTCTCACCTAATTACATCTATAAGTAATCGGCTTAGTCCGTGGACAACACGTGATTCGAATTCTGAAAGCCCTAAAACCACTAATCAACGTGAAACACACTTTGGTTCTCAATGTCCTTGATGGTGTGTCGGCGATGGGGTGTGGAAAAAAAAAATACTCAGCGTTTCTTCGTTTGAAGAATCGTGAAGATAATGTATATAGCCGACAACCGACAAACGCGTTGTCGTTTAGAAGATTAAGTCAGTAATATACATTTAAAGAAACAAATATGAAATAGCTGTGAAGTTTTAAATTGTGACAGAGAATCGTTTAGAAGATTTACTTGCATGCTCTATAGTTGGCATGTGGTCGCTGGAACCAGGTAATACCTATCCAGTGATGCTCTGTCCCATAGGCTAATTGTAGCCAATGACATGCAACACTAATTACACTTTATCTCCGTAAATTAATCGGCCAACCACGCAACCAGTCATCCCTCGCCGCCACTGCTGCTCCTGATGCTGCTTGTTTCGCTTCTGCAACGTAATGATTGCACCAGTGTATTCTAGTGAGGCTTTAGCGTCGTAGTAAAGCCGCTTGATATGGTTTGCAGTCATCCAGATCACGGTGCGTTATTGAGTACTTGTGAATTCTCCACACTCACCAATTACACATGTTCACCATACCAAATCTCTTGACTGTTGGTATGTAATGAATGCCAGTTCAATCAAAATCCAATACTCAATTAAAATACAATATAAGAGAATTTATGAAGAAGTACGAAAGAAATGAGGAAAAAGTTAGTATAACGATATTATTAGTTATCGTTCATTGTATGCTCATATATATGAGAAATATTTTGGGAATTTACGAATAATTCGAAAGTGTAAGTTGAAGTAAAACTGTATATGTTTCGGTTATTTGGAATTCATGAGAATGTGATACTACAATATGTTCAAGTGTCTAATCTATTTTATTGAGTGTGTCAATATATTTTATGAGTATTTTCATTAATTTATAAAAAGTCATTCACCTACTAAAAGTTTAAATCGATTGTTCTGCGATACCTCGAGGTTTTCGATAGAAAAGCAAATAGAAATTGTTTACAATTAACTTCAATTGTTTGTTGAATTTGGTATGATACTATCATACATATTTTTGAACGTTGTAGTTGAACAATCTCTAAAGACCAAAAATAAAAAGTTGTCTACATATTTATTGGATATATTCTGTTGAATAATTTAATTATTGAAGCAGCAGTTGTGCAGTATTTATTTCGAGTATATATATAATTATATATACATATCTAAAAATATATGCAATAGGTATATAAAGTTGAACAAAAGCAGTACATTCACGCCATTACAAACAAAAAGAATATAGAGTAAAGAAAAAACCAACTGGAAAAGAAAGCGAATACAAAAAATTTTTGATTGAACAAAGCACTCGAGAAGATTACTTTGCGGTTTTGTTGCGGTTACATACATAAAAGCGAAAAGTCGAGCAAACGTGAAGAGAAATACTCATTTGCCACATCATTATGAACGGTTACGTTCGACTTAAATGTCTGCCAAGAATATAGTTACTACAATGAACCTAACTTCATTCCAACGTTGAAATCGCAAATGTTTCGAAATTCCGCTTATGTTATCTCCAATGGATATTCGTATTTTTTCTATTCCTACTTTCATTTAATATTTTCGTTACTAACTGAAAAAAGTAAATACAGTTGAAAATATATATATTATAAGTAGTCCTCATATTATACAATCACAGATAATTTTTGTTAAGTAAATGACTTTCATTTGTTTTAATTATTCATGATGCTAAAGTGCTTTCCATAATTATAATTAATGGCATACGTTCTCACTGCTGTCCTCTTATACGATGATATGCAACAAAATGACATCCAAAATTGCTATAACAGTCAAACATTTAAAAATATCACTGTTATTTTTTAATTTACAGTACTGGTCAACTTTTCGTTCACAATTAAAGAACAGTATGAAATGTATTATAAATTTAAATATATTACTATTCATATATATAAATATATATATCTTGCAGGGGTTTAGCAGCATTCATGTTGATTTGTCAGTTAACAATTATGTTGTAATGCTCTCAGTACTGCTTGGCAGTTATTGATTGCTATTTTTTAGGGTCATGTAGTTATTCAAAGAAGTATCATCTTAAATGCAATTTATAAATTAGCATTGTTCAAATAAATAAAGAATTTCTCGTCATTCAATAATTACTGATTCAAGAATTTCATAAAATCATGAGATTAATGCGAGCATCACTATTAATTAATTATTTATCCGTAGCATCAGATAAAATAAAAGTGTTGAGGCGTAACAGATTTTATTGTGGTCGTATTTAAACTCATCGCATTAATTTTAGCTCTGGTGCCTCACCGATAATTGTAACTTTCACGGAAATAAAGTTGCAATTAGTATTAATTACTATCCCAGATTGAATAATAGAAGTTGGATATATATAGATATAGTATGGGATCAGTGGAAACGGAAGGAAATTACGTGAATCGTATTGAAATGTATTTTATAAATGGACGTAATACATTTAGCTGATGGGATAAAGCGCTCTTGAGATCTATATGCGTATCAAACGATATATGTCTGTCGCTTTTTAATCGCCTGGAAGAGAGAAAAGCTCGCGGGAATAAGATATAGTCACATCAGGGAGTTGCGTTCACCCTCGTCATTCAAGCAATGGAGCGTGTGTTTTAAAGTAAAATCGTTTTGTATATAGTATCTATAGAAGTGAGATCAACGCGAAGCCAACCGATTTTCGAGTTGATCACTGGAACAACCCTCTATTCATATAGTCTATCTATACATACAAACATATATATATATATATATATATGTATATATATGCATGTGTGGTGTATGGGTGTGTATATGTATGTATATATGTCTAGATGCTCGTTATATTGCTCGGTATTTCATTGCTATTGAGCTTTTCTCTTCGGACACGAGTGCCGTCTCTTTTTCTGCTTCACTTAATTATACCTTTTGCCGACGTCTCTTTATGGCATAGCTGATTATATTTAAAACATTCATATAGTTGATACGACCTGCTGTATATTTTTATATTTAATTCCAATACATATTTATTATTACAAATATAAATTTTATATCTAATGAGATTTGTTCTTAACATTAGTGAATAATATTATTGAATACGTGATAGATAAAATGTGTTGATATTTTTATTAATTGTCATTTTTAAATGTTTGAAAAATTGATTTATGCTCAAGTTAAAATTATATTTCACTGAATTAGTAGGTACTATTAATATATTTATTCATGATTAGATGACGATTGTTAATTTTTCTATTTTTAAATGAAAATTGAATTTTTATTGATAACATTAAGTGTTCTGTTGTCGCTCAGCAGTAGACACTATATTGAATATTTCTCGAACCAATCTAGGTACTAGCTTGTGAATCCAGTCAGTCTATGATTGCGTTTAGTATTTTCATTGAATTACCTAGAATAGATCAACGAATTTTCGGATAACTACAATTGCGTGTACAACAACAATCTCTTTATAATTGCATTGCTGCATTAACTCCATAAAACTCATGTTATGTTGCAGAATTATTAAGTATACGTGTCCAACGTGTAAATAGAGTCATCAAATAACTAATTGGATGCATATTTGATTCTCATCTATACGTACCATCACGTACAAACTTCATCTCGCTTCCCATCACATACACAATAACAACTTAATGGTGTAAAGTCTCTTTCCAATGCACTTTTATGCAGTGCTACTTTGTTTTAAAGCTAATTTGCGCCCCATCAGCTATGAGAAAGTAACACTCGCAAGTAGTTAAATACACCGTAGGTGTTACTTTCAAATTGAATACGTGAGACTTTGCTGCTCTATCACCAAATCAACAGCTCATTATTTTATAATTGCATCATATTCACTCATTATATGTTAAATCACGTATTACTAAATTTTTATTTATCAAAACAAAATTCCCAATTTCAAAACACTAAATTATAGACCAATTTTTCTATATTATACCATTCATGTCACTATTTCTTATATCTGAATCGATAATATGATCAATAAAATACATGAAAAATTAGTGACTACGATTTACTCTCATCAGTTATCCAATTGCCAGCCTCAAAATCAACTCAACGCCGATAATAGTTACCAAAGTGTTCAATTGATGATTTCGACCATTTCATCATCATAACCATCATCGATTATTCATCACAGTTTATTAACACTTCGAAAATGAACGTTATATCGTTGTCAAAATTAATTCCAACACCTTTTTAATGTATATTTCCAATTTCATTTCAACTCAACATAGCGATTATTCCGTTAGATACAATATCATTCTACTTTTATTGATGGACTTGTACATATGTAAGTGAAGACAAAAATCTGTACATGATTTATACACATACAATAGGGGTGAAAGAAGAAAGCAAATGTCAGAGTCATCCTGCATCAATCGTATCAGGCCTATTGCAGGCGCGCGTGCATTGCCGATAGTCTTCATATAAGAGGACAATGACGTTGCAAAAAAAAATAAATGTAATAAAAGTAAAGAACGCCAGGAAGAATCGATTAAATTTTCCCGTTACATGTATATCGAAACTTTATCATCATGCGTCAATCACAATCGATACAACATGTATATATTTATACCAGTCGCGCGTGTAATAAATAGGACCAGTGAGGAAGCAGAAAGAATGTGTCATAAAATAGTTAAAATGCATTCTCATGTTCGATCACGATAAGTGGATATAGATGACTATGTTGAAAAATCAAACGAAACATATATGTATACATAACTATGTATGAGTATATACTACGGTATTGTTATATATCAGTATGTTGAATTTGTATTAATACATACTGAATGCGAATAAATAGCATATGGCCATCCCATCATCAAGTTAAAGGAGAATTGCAAATTAAAATAAAAAACGAAACACTATTATAGAATTAAATGTGTTGTGAACTTCTCTATTCAATCATTCCTATAACAAATTATAAATACTGTTTATTATTGTATAAAGTATTTATAATATATATATAAATTGGGGGATTACTCTGTCAATTCGGTTAAAATATCTTGATTTTTAATCCTCTTTGGGATGTGGGCGTGAAAATGGGGGCTCTTATACCTATTCCTTGGAGAATTTTCCGAGGTTTGTATCAAAGAGACAACCTGAGAGTAAGATAGACATATACATGTATATATATGCATCTATATAGGTAGATGGAAAGACATTTATTGAACGTCAACCATTAAAGATTCGCTTTTAACGGTAATTTCCCTACGGCGTTCAAACCACTCGATATTTCTTAGCGATTCCCGAGAGTGTGTATATAGATAGACAAAAGAGAAATGATATTTAAAGCATCAGCGAGAAAAGTGGTGGATGTATATAGGTATGATATTGAGAGGTAGGTTATGCGAATGAAAGGATGCGGTACATTATATATATAAGGTAAACTGAGAATAATCCTCGACATTATAAAGGAGCAATTTGATAAATGCGGCGCGAGGCAAAGGAATTTCACGCGGATTGCGCACATCGAAACAATAATACATGTATATTCCATACGTCTTTTGCAACCGGTGTGTGGCCGTGTGGTCTTATATTTTCGCAGAGCTAATAACAGACTACCGGCCTACAGTAAAAACATATATAGATACGATACATAGACCTAAAATATGTATGTAACTAAATGTGCAATTATATGCATATGAATAATAAGTTTATATGTCAATAAGTGAGAGTGTATCGACACAGGCTAATTGGCGTAACCCTCAACATTTCAGAACGAATAATAAAAACAATAAGCGCACATTTCTAAAAAATCAATTGCAATACACATTTAATTATTACTTGCATTTACTGCAGACATAAGTTATTGATGACTGTTGAAATTTTCATGAACAATCGCTCCAAAAACGAATAAGTTATTAAGTTTTTTTATTTTTATTGCTATGACATGTCGATATTATAAGGAAAGATTCACAATTCTATTCGTGTCAATGAATAATAAATCAATATATCGGATTTCAAATTATATCAATTTTCCAAATTAATTTTTGTGAAATGAATAATTAATTTCTTTACATGTACACCATAAGCTTTTTTCACTATTCACATATAAATTTTATCAACGTATCAGTAGAATTCAGCAATAGAATTAATGTTCGAATTTCAAATATATAAAATAAATTCTCGCGTAATATCAACTTTAACAACATTCAAACTCTCGCATGACATTTCAACGATCTTTATGCTATAGCAAACAAATTATTTCGCAAGGACATCTTCTTTGTGTCCAATGTCCCTTTGTAAAAGTGCCGCATGTGATGATGTCTGTTATCCACCTACAAGAACATATATACACGAAATTCACTGGTGACTACATTATGACCTCGATAGTAAATCTCAGTGGCAATCACTGAAAGTGGAGAGAACGCTTGAGGATTTGTGTGCGCGCCAGCATACAATTGTGTCGAGAAGGACGAGATCGAGTGTTGGGTGGATGGTGAGGCAAGGAGCAATGAAGGAGACGCGCGAAAATTGTGAAGGAGGATAGAAGAAAGTGGAAGAATGAATGGGAACATGGGGCAAAAGGTTAAGGTCGGAGTCTGATTGGTATAAGGGTGGCGAGAGCCAAGAGCTGACGACACCGTACGATCCGATTTTCCGGCACTCACTCTCTCTCTCACTCATCCTCTCGCACTCACCATCTCTCTTCTTATCACTCTCGTGTCCTTTCTCTGTCATTATCATTCACTGTATACTTTCTCACGTGATAAGACGATGAATTAGATTGCCACCAGCTTTCGCCTCTCATCTATTTAAAGCGAAGTAATTATTCGCGTTCATTGCTCGATCGTGCCGGCGTCTCTCAAGAGTGCCTTTGATTCGCTCTTTTAATCTTTCTTTCCCTTGGCCCCGCGTGCTCACTCATTCATTCACTTACATTTATAGTTTCTCCATCATGCCTATTCTCTTGCACTGTCCCAACACAAATAAAAGCCGATTTATCTGTACCCGTAGGTGGAATTAGCGTGGGCCGCCGCTTGTCCTCGCCTACGTTCACTGTTTTCAGATGACCAGATATATGTATATATTCAATGCGGTACACATAGAGAAGGTGTATGTGAAATAGAATACACTGAGCATTGTGTTAAAAATCGACAGATTTATTGCGATGGATAGATGTGTGTTGCAAAACACTCATTATTTAGAAATGGTTTGTCGGAAAATCAATACGATGCGACAGTGATGGTTGTAAAATTTGTATACCTGTATTCTTTGCTCATGAAGAATTTGCATTGAACTGAAAATGAAATGAATATGAAAAAGGCGTTGATTTGACAGAGGAAATAATCGTGAGACTGTTTATAAATTCACAGCACTTGATTCTTAAGTGACAATTGAGTCGTCTGATTTATAATATCTTCATGGAATTGTTGAATATTTGAAAATAACTGATGATATTTTAATCCACCGTTATGTTGAATCCAGAGTATATTATAATGCTATCATGTTTTTACTTTCAAGCAATTTCGCCTATCTATTCGTGTTTTAAGATCAATATATATGAAGTCGTGGAGTGAAAAAGTTATAAGAAATATTTGAGCACTACTGAATTTAATAATAAATATAGTGCTTTGTATAATAAATTTTGATGCTAATGTATGATCACTTTAAAAACGTAATGTCAAATATTAAATTGCCCTATATTAATGATCACGTTCGTAAACAATTTCAATTGTTTAATGAATATATAAATTTGATTTTGGAGTAGATAGAAGCTTGAACTTAAGTGGGACGTATGGCAATTCATCATTCCCTCGATATCAACTTTATGGAGATATTTGCCATTTTTTTTGGTTCACCCGTCTTAAGATTATGTGAGTATATGTTGGACACTGTAATATATATCTGTGTATGCTATACTGCCCAACTGCAGCTCTAAAATTCATTTTTTACATACACGATATTCATACAAAGGAAATTTTTTTTATTCACACCGGTAAAAGTGACATGTCAGCCAAACCAATACTCCTCTTTATCACTTTTTTTTTTTTTTTTTATAAATTCATGATAATAAAAAGTATATGGATGCACTCCGATTCGCAAGTACGAATTTTGACGAATCCGAATACTTTGCCCGTCCAAATGTCACGATTAGTAAAAAAAATAAATTGGGAAAAAATAGTAATCATCTATCCATATATATATACGAGTATGTAAAAAATATCAAAAAAATTGTTAATTCCGATTTATATCGTCAAATACATATTGATATAAATTTAATTCAAATATTTATCGCAGATCAATATCATCCATTTTATCAATACCAATAAGAATTTCATAAAACCAATGAAAATGCACTTGGTAACATGAACGTTTCTCAATACAATAATCAATGAACAATACCAATCACTTCAATTAGCATTCAACAACATTTATCATGAAATTTATTGAAAAAGTATATCATGTAACATACCAGTGAGTATCACAATAACTATCGTATCACATCCATTGTCAACAGAGTTGTAAATATAGCGAATTCAAGCTGTCATGATTATGAAGCAATATGTACTAGTCATTATAGACAAATTTATATAGCGTTGCAATCAATATTATGCACGGTTTCAAAACCATTGAATTTGGATTGTTGTAGAAAATTATAGTGACAGTGCTCAGTTCATTTTCTCTGAGTAGATATATCCACATGCACTCATATAAACACATGTGCAACAACCTATAACATCAGACAACAAACAGAATAATAGTAGCTATGACATTTTTTCATTAATTGTTCGAATATGAATTTGCATTCAATTAATTAGATGAAAAGAAAAAGAAAAACCACGTCAGAATATAATATACTCATTGGTACAAAAATACATACACATATATAAGAGATATTCTTTCTCCACTGAACCCGTTCTTTAAACGGTAAGTCAAAAGTAAATCATGAAATATAATTAGATTATTCATGATATATATAGTGTATCAACTCTGATGAAGAATAATCATGCAGTCACGACTTTTTATTGTTAAAGGTAGACAAATAGAAAATCACTTTGTCTCTGCCAAAATTGTTATATTGATATGAAACTAATTGAAATGAAAAAGTTCTGTGTTAACAGAAAATTACTGGAGATAACACCTGTATTTCGAAATCATATCAACGTTTCCGTATGTTGCAATGCCCATATTATAACTTTGTATGCCTTCGATTAATTATGATTGGTAGTGACGCATGAAAAAATAAATTATCACCAAATGTATATCCTCAAAGAATGGTATAAATAGAAGTGTATTCTTAGGAAATTGTTATTAAGCAGTGTAGGAATGTAACTTGTAAGAACACCAGTGGAATAACAAGAATATTTGATATGGCGAATCGCGCCATGTTCTTTTTACCGTTACTGATTATCGTAGCCGCCGCTGAAGGTAAATATTCAGCATTCATCAAAGTTAATCAATATATCATATCATTGTTGTATTATATGAATTTTCATCATGAACATGTTCTCATGTGAATATCAACGTTATTACTCGAGGGAATAGCATAAAAATCCTCTTCAACAATCACTATTCATGAACGCCAATAATAATTCTATTATGTATAACTTCACGATACATGTAATTACGAATCTGAAAATTTATTATTCTTAATTTAATCTGAAATCATATGCGTATTGAGAGAATCATAAAATATTAACGAAATCAAAAAATTACTAATACTTTAAAACAATCCGAAATTCGCGACTCATGTTAATGAACATTTCTTCGTCTGCAGTTTATCCGGATACGGTGATAATTATTTTCAATTACGCATCTGAGGAAATTCGTCTCGAATTGAAACTAACTAATCAATATTTGGCTAATAGGCATTTGCCTATATGGAGTGCTTTCAAAGACACAGAACCGGCAATAATCCCATATGTTTGTATACATTTCATATATTAATTAATATCAATTCAATTATTGTGAAAAGATATACTATTTTCATTTTATTTTGATTTCACATAATAGGCGATGGAGTCAGTCGGTTCATTTAGAATGTATCAAGATGTCGCCAAATCTGCTGCTGTTGTATTCTTTTATGCAACACAGACTCTTGTGAGTGCAACCCCCTATTTTATAATTTATGCACTAAGGCAAACAAATTGTACATTTTTCTGTGTAGTCCGGCGTTGTTGATGCAAGATTTTACATCAGTAACCTCCCATATCGTATGACTGGATCGAATTATGTACACACTGCAGATGGACCTTATGTGCATCACCGAATTGGATTGCACGATCACATAGCACCCAATGTGCCACTAGCACCCCCCGATTTCCAGGTTGCTCCTCAAGCTGGCCCGTCACGTTCGAATCCTCAAGTGGCGCCCAACGGTTAGTTAAAGTCATTCTAATTTTTCAATTTACACCCAGGCAAAACTGATTTTAATATTCTTATATATTCTTATGCACATGATCAAGGAGGAGGAGATATTTTGTTTCCGGAAATTCTCGTGTTCGTCTCTCATAACTTACTGCAACATATGTAAGTACAAAACTGATTATTTTCATTATTATACATAATCACTATCAATAGATGAGTATTGATGTCTGAAGAGTCCTGTAATAATAGGTTTCCGTGGATAACCTGTATGTTACAATTTAATGATTAACTTACAGTAATTGGGAGCCCCACGAAGTGGCCACAATCGTGAAATATTATTTGATATATTTAAATTCAATCGACATGATATACGCAAAATTAGCGGCAAATGGTATCGTGATACATCTGAATATTGCTGGAATCGTTTTAGAAGCTGTATGTACTACATGTTGATGAATATTTATTTAGAGTGTCATGAATTTTCTTCATTTTCTAATGATTTGTTTAGGAAAAGGACGTATTTCCATATGTTGCTGACCCTTCGGCACCATTAACAAAAATTCTCCCCGAAAATACACTTCAGTCATTTTATAAATATATGAAAAAGTATAATAGACAATTTCCTGAGAATTCATATGACTTTTTCTTTATATCAACTGATTATTCAATGGACTATGGCGCAGTGGAATTAGCAGGTACGTAATATTTGTTATAAACCTGAGAAAAAAATAATCCATTAATTTATGTAATCTTCACATCGGCTGAATAATTGTGATCCATTTATTCAGGTGTCGCACTACCGTATGATGTTTACAATAATAAAAAAACTAAAAATGCTGTTCCAAAATTGCCAGGAGTAATAATTCAGAAGAAACCCCTTGATCGTGATATTTTCACGGCTGCTCATGAACTTGCACATGTGTAAGTACATTACTGTTTCAGTTTTTACACAAATGAATTCATTGTCTTGGAATACAAAGGACATGTAATTGGAACACACTTTTCTTGCAATGAGATTATATCTTATTATTTTTCCTGTTTATGAACCGACGTTAATTCAAAATTTACACGTTTTTTTTTGTATAGAATGAACATCCTCCATGATGAAGCCACTCGTGCCAACTGTAATAACAACGTCCAGTGTCTTGGTATAATGACGCCTATTAATTCTTACTGTAGACGCTGTATAACTTGGTCCCCTTACAGTATAACGCAATTCCAGAATTATATTGGGTATAATACAGAATTATCGAATGATTTTTATATTGAGTTACGATGCAAAGTGTTTATTTCTCAATTCCAACAGACATCCCGACCATTGCATTCTGTTAAATTTACCGCGATCGCTGCAACCATATGGATCTGTCATAACGACTTTGAGTCCAATCCAACAATGTCGCTGCTACGGATATCAGTATCATACATTTGTAAGTCTCTCAAAAATTCATGCATTTATATTCTCAGTCATCTATACAAATCATGAATTGTGTACATGCTCTTGAAATTATAGAATGGTGGTGATGAAACCAAGATTTCTGCGCATCGTTGCGACAGAAAGCTAGAATGTTCTAATGTACGAAACCCCCTTGGCCCAGTAAATTCTGCCATTCCACTACCAGTTGATGGTACGCCATGCGGTCTAAACAAGGTATGATACGTTTAGCTACAATGTACTAGAAGTATTGGATGTCCCATCAATGTCTGATTACTCAATTTGCTTTAGTTTGAAATTGTTTATTTTTCTCGTTGTGAAGTATGATTTGGTCATTTTTATTCTTTTTATGAAATATGTCGTAGAACTTTTATATTGTTATTCAAATCAATAACACATGGATGAGAATTATAAGAAGAATACTGTATAAGAACTATTCTATACTTAAAGAAATTATGGGAATTTATCTTCCATGCGAAATAAGCCCACCCAAGAAATCCAATAATTCTCGTATACAAATAGGTTTAATCGTCATTTGTTATTATTTTATACTGAAGAAGGTCCTGTATGTTCGTAGGTTTGCTGGATGAAGCAATGTGAAAATATCAGAATACGGCGTTATGGATAAAATAAAATGAAATAAGAATATGTCTTCAGCGTAAGACACATTTTACATCGTTTCGGAATACGAAACAAATCTTTACGTTATTCTCTGTTTATTTTTGTGCATTTTTCAAATATACGTGGAAATGATTAAAAAATAAATGATATGAAAAAGATTTGTTTGAATTATTTAGTCAATATACTGGAACCAGACATTTTTCTAAGGTTTTCCCGGGTGAAAATATTTTCATGTATATAAATTTATATTAGAATTGATTGTATTTGAATTGTGACGGACTCAATTATACTTGTGCGTGACTTTCATGGCAACGTACAAAATAAAATTACTCGCCCTGTCCAAATCCGATGTTTTAGATGGAATTATTAATATACAATATATATTGTGTTGTCGTTAAATCCACATAACGATGAAAATATTTATTTGGTATTTCATGCTACCATGCTTCTTTAACGAGATATATTGAAAATCCATCATATCGTTCTGGCGTTGAAAGGAATGGTCTAAATATTTCCTTATTTTCGGGATACCCACAACTACCTGAAATACTGTGTCCATGTTCATCCAACAAAGGTGAACGTACAGAAAGATTCAAGTGTACTGTATCATATATTTTTTCCACCCTTCCTCTCCCAAATTTCCATCGCTCTTCTACGGTTTATTATTCGTTTTGTAATAACGATCATACCACAGTCAACTTTTCTCCGTAACTTTTGTTATTCTCTCCCATAAACAAATTTTATTTTATGATTTAAAAAATATGAAATTTTTGGCCAAATATTCTTCATCCAAAAGCATAAAATTCAAAAAATTAAAGTGCAGCTATTGTTCCTTCAACTTCTTGACCAAAATCCAAAATTGAAGCGTACTTTTATCTATATTTATCATTTGTTCCATAACACAATTAATTCGGTACGAAGTTAGAAACAATATGAATACCACATTTATTACAATTGTCATTAGCAAGTAACTGTATAAGAGAAATTGCAAAACAAATGGCCTTATTCAAAACGGGTAAGTCAGGAAGTGCAGTGAAATAGAGTAGACAATACAGTTTTTTGTATTTTAAAGTACAGAAAAAAGTAGTTGTTGCATGATCGAAACATAAAGGCAATATTGATGATATATTATATTAAATATTATTAGAATTCATTTCTGAATAAATGTTGTCTTTGAATGTACAGACTGTTTCTTCAGAGGTTGTAAGCGATTATACAATTAAATTCATTTATTTTACAATTATTGTAAACTTGTACGTGTCATGACACACATCGACGTCACTAATAAGTTTTACCTCATAATTGTTTTATCATATAACTCTGCGCTACAGCACTTGTGGCAATATATTGTCACCTGAAAAAATGATACTCTAATAAAACTTATTGTTCTTCTTATAACTCTGTACACAAATATTTAAATGTGAATAATTGAGCCATTGGAAATTTTCAAACTTTCCTGGCATTATTCCCATTATATATAAGCGGTTACTTTTTCCAGTGAACCCGTTCTTTAAAAGAAAAGTCAATAGTAAACTGTGAAATATAATTAGATTATTCATGATATATATAGTATATCAACTCTGGTGAAGAAGAATCATGCAGTCACGACTTTTTATTGTTGAAAGTAGAAAAATAGACGGTCACTTAGTTACTGCTAAAATTGTCATATTAATATGAAACTAATAGAAATAAGAAAGTTGTAGGTCAATAGAAAAGTACTCGAGATAACACCAGCATTTCGAAATGATAAAAATGTCACGATGTGCTGCAATGTTCATATCATAACCTTGTATATCATTGGCTGCTCACCATTGATAGTAACTGGAGTAAAAATATATTGTCACCGAATATACAGTCCTTCAAAAATAGTATAAATAGAAGTGTTATCTTAGAAAATTGTTATCAAGCAGTGTGGGAATGGAAATTGTGGGAGAAACCAATACAATACTGCGACTAATTAAATATAATATAGCGGATAGGGCCATGTTCTTTTTTTCGTTACTCATTTTTACACCATCACAGAAGGTAAATATTGAACATACATCGAAGTTAATTAATATTACTAATTACTGTTGTATTATATATTAATATTCATACGTGACTAATCACTTTGAATAACGAATGAAACATAATCTAAAAATATATAAATAAATAATTCAAACGCAAATATTTAAAAATGAATAATTGTGCAATTCATAATTTTCAGTCTTTTCGAACACTTTTTTTCGTTGTTACCATTGTGTATATATACCTATACTTACAGTCAAATTACATCGGTTGATGTATAGTGTCTGCAAAATAACCGTGAATGCAATCGATGGGATTGTATATAACACTAATATCACCGCTAGACACAAGTTTATTTATAATTTATGCTTTTATATAAGATTGTATTTTATGTGATTGTATATGACATTCAATTCCAAGGACATAGTGAAATATATGAGAGGAAAAATAAATACAGGGGTATTGTGGCAAGGGCGCGTTTGGTATATAGTAGTACATATATACATACACATATGTATGCATAACTGTGGTGCGTGCAGCTTGACAGATGTCAAGACAAAGTGAACCGACAAGATCGAGTAAGTTGCTTCGCTTTGGTTATATAGTATAGGACTCGGATCTGTGTGCTCGGTGGTATCTTGCGTATTAAATGATTGATGAGTATTCTCGATGTTGATCGCAGCTGGATCGCTTGCTTCATATTCTCACATACATATATATAGAGTAGAGTTTGACATTTAACCGATGGACACGATGCCACAACTGTAGATTGTTGTAAATTATTTCATTTCAAACTGTTGTCCTGGACCTCAAACTTGCAACGTATCCCTTATAACTATATGCATATATATAATATATACGCGATGAAAATCTAAATTGTTCGAATTCCAATACATTAATTAGATATGTATATATACCTTATCTCTATATATATATATACATATATTTGTTTTTAATTTAATTATATATCCATTCACTTTTCATTCATTTTTTTTTATCATACATCTCATTGCATATTTTAAATTTAAATTGAAGTATCGGTTTGCTTTTGTTACTGTTTTGTGTCTACTGCACGCATTTCATTATTACACGATATTCACAATGATTTGTCTCTTATTCTCAACACAAATATTATTCATGCATATATATATATATATACACATATTTATGTGTAATTACACCTGGCTATATTTTTTAAATGAGCCACAGTGCGAGTGGTGATAAAGAATATTTATTGAACGCACGAAAATGGAGTATATATCGTTCAAATTTTTATCCATGTAAAATTTGCAATTAAATCTCGAGGAAGCCATGAAATAAATAATGCCCAACTATTTTCATCCAACTTTCACTCAATTTCATAGTAATATAAATCACAACTTATACACGTATATATATATATAACTACTTCAATGCTCTTTAGAACAATGTATGTAGTGCCGTTGGATTATATGAAACTTGCAGCTCATATAACTTGTGCAACTTATGTATGTACATATTCATAGAATATACTTACTGATGTTTTATATATCGTACGCGTCGAGTGATTGATAAGTAGCGATGGTAAACATCGCTCACTTTGTATTTACGAATGACGTATATCCACGTATTAATATCAGCGATAGAGCGTGGTAACCAGCTGCGCCTACCACCACGGGTGGTTCACTCACTCAAATAAATGACGCGTTTGGCTCATTTGTCTCAATGCACGTTCACGATAGATACACGATTCAAATACTTACAACATGCACCAATCAATCTTTTTTATTTCTATCATCCTTATCGTTTCTTCCTATGGGGACATCAAAAATTCGTGCGTGACATTGCCAGTTACGTGAATCCCTACATGCTCATATATATGTATAAAATAGAAGTAATAAATATATTGTGAGACACAATAAAACCAGTGGAATATGTCATATAAGTCATAACACACAATGAAATTCAATTGGTTTTGATAGAAATCATTGATGGAATCGATCTCATACATCATATATCCACTTAAAACATGCATATGCATTCATATATTATTCAAATGCAATTGTCGTTATAGTCGTGTGGTGTGCGGTGTGTTCATCATCAACAATAACATAGCAATCATTGTATGGACAGGTGAAATTTTTATTCAATGCAATAATCTGTATTCGCGCTGGTTGAGACAAGAAGAAGCCACATTATTACCATTGGGCCAAACGAGATTGGTGTATGCAATCGATGGAATATCAGATGAGAATGAATGGATAAGAGAGGAAGAAAAAAAATTTTTTAAAGGAAGAAAAAAATATGTGGGATAAGAAAGAGAGGAAAAAGGAAAGGGTGAGAGCGGGCAGAGGCCTCTTGGATAACGGCCATGATGTGGTTTTCTTTCGTCAGTATGATTTCGTAATTAACTTTTTTGCTCGGCGCCCGGTGTGCTGAGCTCGTCTCGATCGCTTCTCGATACGCAAGGGACACCGCGCGCGTCTGGTTGCCACTCGATTGATTATATATATGCATATATATATATTTTAGTTTGATGTTCGTCTCAAGGGCATAAAGAACCTGGTGCATTCACGATGAGGTGAAGAATATAATACATAAGAAAAATACCATGAAAGCATAATAAAAATAAACGAAGAGACGAAAAAAATAATGAAGCCATAAAATTCCAGACAATTTTTCATTTCATTTTTATAATGAGCTACGAAATATATGTCATAATAAATTCATTTACATACGCCAAATCCAGTTATATTTTCGATTGGAACTATTTATTTATTGCAATGGTGCCTTAAGCGGATTAATTTTGGATAATAATCATTATTAATGGTTTTGATTCGAAATAAAATAAAAACATCGCTCGGTTAAATTATGTATCACAATTGAATTCACGAGGTAATCATTTATTGTACAGTTTTAATTTGTCCGGCAGATTGTGTCGTATTACAGCGTTAATTTGTAATAGCCCATTTGTGTACCACCGCAATGAAACAATTGAAACTATACGTTTCACGGTACGATGAGTCCTTTTATCTCTATAAAGGAACATTTATGGAACAAGGCCGCATTGTGGAATGCATATATGATAATCGTGACAGAAGTAGCGAGTGAGACAGAGAGAAAGACGGGGAGAAAGACAGAAATTCAAAATCTATATTGCCCACGCATACTGAATGCTAATTATCGTCTCTTTGATTTAACGATTAATCCATAGTCTATTGTTGCTACCCTAATTAATCGTAACTCACTAACAATATGCGCCAGTGTTTATTGAAATATATATTCAATATATTTATATTATTCAACATAATAACATCAATTCAAATTCATAGCAGATTACGACAGTAAATTTCACATACTGTTACATCAATATATCCTTTCATATGCTGTGCATTCATGTACTCTTGTTGCATTCATTTTTATCGATAGAATAATAAATCCATGACAAAATCCATAATAGTCTCGTGACCTGAATTTTTTGCGAACTTACGATGGATTAAATTATTTTTTCATGTGCATAAATAATATATTTAATATTCCATTAATTCAGATCATATTTCAAATTATTAAAGACGGTTATATTTTGATTATGCATAAGAGAAAAAATTGACAAAGTTAATGGTACTATATAATTATTGGCAGTGGGTACCCTACAAAAGAATTTAAATAAAACAATAATCATTAAATACGTATCGAAATTGTAGCAATGATTGCAACTCCATTAAAAAAAATTCAAAATATTGATGAATAAAACTTGTATCTATATAATTACTTTCATATATTTCGTTTTATTGTGAGAATTTTCAAAGTGGCATACAATAATCAAACTGAGTTTGTCATGTTATATTAATTTTAAACGTCCCATAAAATATTTTAGGGATAATATTAATTGTATTATTACTATTATTTTTTTTTTTACGAGACTTTCCAACAATGCGGATACCGCAGTGACCGAGAGAAATATCAATGACGCGATGTTTATTGTTTAATGATGCAGTGTGCATACATCGTCGTGCTCGCACTTTTTTTTTCTACGTACATGTGAGTATACGTAGCTATAAATAATTTCTAAGTTGCCGGTCAGTAGAACGGCGATGAGCCGTGTCGCAGATGAATAGCTCTGTATGTAATAATACATTTCTGTATGTACTCTACATATATATATATATATATATATATATATCTTTGTATAGTGACATACGGCCAGCGTATATATACACATCAGTTCCTGAATAGCAAAACTGCAATTCATCGTTGTTGTATGACGGGCTAACGATCACGTTTGCTTGCCGTATCTCATTCTCGTTGGCAAAATGTCCTGCGATCACTGCTGTCGCACATGATAAAATAACAAGAACGAGAAACAAAAAAAAAAGAAATACAGTTAGGGTAAAGTCGGGTGAGATGGTCATGAGCCAATAGCTAGCTAAAATATTAGAAGATAAGGTTGTGAACGCGTGTGGTGGTCTGTGGGAAGGTCTTAATAAAGTTCAGATGGAAAATTAAAAGATTCGTTTCACTATAAACTTTTATGATATATTAACACTTAGCAGCATACTCTGTCAGTTTTCGAAAATTTGGTAAATATAATGTTTGTTAAGGAATGATAATTTATGAAAGAAATGATTATTGTAAAGTCTTTTTTTTAATTATGTGCGTGTGTATGTTACAGACTGATTCCAATCACAGAAATACCAACGGATTATCAATGTTGTATGAAAAAAAGACGATTGGTGGGAGTGTACAATATGCCACGGACAATTGCATGAAAATTCCCTTACGTTTATGACCAATTTCAAAAAACTGTGGCAATCAATATCGATTTTCAATAAATAATTAATAGTATAATCTATATTGAAATGTGTTTTATATCATTGGCCTTTCACTTGGTTGTCGTTGTATTCGACAATTTCTAAACTTCAAATATTCAAGACGTCATTTGAGGATAGTTGACGGTGTATTTACATTTGATATTTAACCGAATCATTATAATTCATGGAACGCTTCACCCTCACTTTTGTATACACATTCAACTAAAATAACAACTTACTTCAATTCGCACAAGTGTAAACCCACAAAACTCTTCCTTATGTATATTTAACAAGATGGAAGATCCATCACATAACTCGCTTGAAGGGCTGTTCTCTCATCGCCACCTGAAACTGCGTATATAAAAAATACACACCATATACAGATATGTATGCATGAACCTGGTTAAATAGATATACTTGCGTAACGTATATATTGTTGATGTGTCTTCTCGATATTTGCGGTCAAGTGCCACCGCATTCATACTTACACATAATAGATGAATTGTCCAAGTTGCGTATTGTTCATTCAACCAAACCACCGCACCTGATGGTTTTGATATAATATTAAACTTTGTTCATCAACTCGAGACCTTCATTTGAGTATATCTATTGACAAACGTTATAATAAATTAACATGCAAACCATTAACGTTCGTGAGCCATCAAATGTGTTGCATTATACATTAATATTTGTACAAACAGCATGCTGCCAGAAAGTTGCATGAATTATTAAAAAATGAAATGAAGGACATAAAACATGAAACAACGAAAAGCAAAAAAAAAATATACACGGACCAAATCAACATATGACTGCGTGTATATGATGTAATG
>CAJUYH010004820.1:0-25598 GCA_910591685.1 Galerucella tenella | reverse complement strand
CATTCATCATTTAAACTAATGCATAAGTTGTGGAGAACACAACAACTTACTATAAAATCTGCTATGCGCTGGACTGTAGTCATATCTACACGTATAAGTTGTCTCCATCGAGATTTTAGCAACCCAAAAGAATTTTCAATTTTGACTCTAGTGCCAGAAAATCTTTTATTATAATTTTTTTCAACATCAGTCAAATTCCCGTAATCGCGAAAAGGTGTTAGCAACCATTTCCTTAAGGGATATGCTGAATCTCCCAGAACGTGCCACTTGTCTTCACATACTCCAGGCAATTTTTTAGAAATATTTGATAAACTATACACACGTGAGTCATGTATTTTACTGGGTACCCCAGTAAACACATCTAGAAACTGTTTATCGTACCTACAGATACACTGTAGAGTAATTGAAGGCGAATCATGTCTATTTACATATGTGTTTTTAATTTTGTTGCTTGGCATGGAAATTGGAATGTACGTTCCATCAATGCACCCCAAAACGTTTGGAAATCCGCTCATCTACAAAAATAATGAAATTGTAATATGTAGTTTTCGTCAAAGTTTGCTATGTCATATCATTAAACTGACTGCGAAATTTTAGAAATACCATAGACAACTTACTTTTTGAAATTCCGTCGCAGTAAATTCCTTTTCTTCAAGAGTATATGGAAAACTTATCACTTTTGGGGCTATGTGATTTAGGAATTGCACTTTAGTGCATAGAGAATGGAACGTAGACTCGCTTATCCCAAATCTTCCTGCAACATCTCTCAAAGTGCACTTATTTCCTGCATACCTATAATGGGAAATAATATAACACCCATTGAAACATTTAGAGAATTACATACCACAAAAATGATAGGATGGCTATCTCTGCTGAAGTAATAGGGGAACCTCCATGGCTTTGTTCTTTAACATAATAGGTAGAATTTTCAAATTTTTCCTTTAACGTTTCGTACGTACCTCGGTTTATTCTAAAATTTTTTCTGAACTAAAAAAACTGTTGTGTAGCTAATAATGATTTAATATTTATCTTATATACCTCAATATCTGAATATTTGTTTATAATTTCTAGATAGTTTGGAATTTTTTGTATATCTCTTTTGTCGTCCTTCGATTTTACAAACTTAAAAATATCGTCCTCGCTTTCCACCTCACTACTATCACTGCTGCTGGATAATAGGAAATCAATTGCTAATAACTCATCCATTTTTTAATAATCCGAGATTTTAACATAAAATCTAACCTCAATCTAAACTAGCACTGAGTAGCACCGTCAAAAAGTACAGGGCAAATAAATGCGAATTTAAAACCAGCACTATTGCCAGTCGAATACAAATTTTGCTCTACACCAGTGTTGTGCTTGACCAGTCGAATGGACGTTTTTTTGGCATTGTATCAGTGCAAGTCAGTCGAACATAACAACCCCGGAAAAACTCGAACTAAATGCGCATTAGTGCTACCAGTCGAATATGCCATTAGTTTCTGAGTTTATCACTCAGTCTCCCACTCTACGATCATTGAAATTCCAAGGTACTCGCTCAAGCAGCTTATGGATAGTTGCACAGGCTCCTATTGAGCCAAGTTCAAGCTAAAACCTGGTTGAAATGTGAATTTTCTATTGCATCGTTAAGGGCGAGTTGTACCAACAGTCGGCTAAACCTGGTTTATCTAACCATAAGGTTGAATTTAACAAAAGTTCAAACCGGTACGTGTTGTACCAGTGGTGTTTTCGTGCAGTTTTGTTAATCAATCATTTTGAAAGGTTGGTGTCAGTGAATGCTAGACGAATGAACTAGTGTGGAGTAAATTACTCACGTTTTGCCAATGAAAAATATAAAAAAAGAATTTTCAATGCCATTCTAACCCCCAGTCTCAGTTTACATTCTCAGTTCCTAAGGTGTTTTTTATTTTTGCATATTATTTTATTTGACTAAAAATGAATAAAATTAAAAAAAAGTTAGAAAACTTCACGGCCAAAGAAGAATGCCTCCTCTTGGATTGCGTCAAGCAACAGTAGAGCGTTATTGGAAATAAAAGGACTGACGCAGTCAGTAATGACGAGAAAATGATGGCGTGGGAAAAAGTCGCTCTCAATTTCAATACATCTAGCGATCGCTACAGGGACTTCGGCATCCTAAAAAACAAATTCACAAACATAAAAAAAATCCAAAAAATCTTCCGCGAAAGAGAAACTGCAGAGACTCGGCACAGGTGGCGAGAATATGTTCCATCTCCTGCCAATGATATTGATGTGGAACTGAGGGAACGTTTAGGGAAACAAGTCACTGGCCTGTGCTCTCAAGTTGACGATGTCTAAATCTATCCAAAAATTCCTGGTCACTACATTCTGTAAAATGGTTAGTTTGTCGCCGAAAGTTTTGTGGGCGTCTCGGATATACTTGTAAATTTACAAGTTCATTAAGATCTTCGTCATCACTAAAATTCAGTATATCGGGATATTCCATTATATTTGGTAAACATGAAAAATTTACAGAATCCACT
The DNA here is from genome assembly GCA_910591685.1 of Galerucella tenella. NCBI lineage: Eukaryota > Metazoa > Arthropoda > Insecta > Coleoptera > Chrysomelidae > Galerucella > Galerucella tenella. The sequence continues at coordinate 23,097 of CAJUYH010004820.1, read as the reverse complement.
GACAGTTGAACAAAGTTTTCAGGTTAGAAAACTAGGGTTATTATTTTAACCACTCATTTTTGGGCGTTTAACAAACCCGTTGGCAAAACTCTGGTGACCCACTGATCCAGTCTGGTATAACACCCATTTTGCTTAAACCATTAGTTATGTTTTAAACCTTGTTGGTACAACTCGCCCTAAGCCGGTTTAATTTTAAACCTGGATCAGTTGAACCTCGTCAACAAGTTGTTGGTGCAATGACCCCTCAATAATTGAACACATATCCACATGTTTCAATCTACATACGTTTTAGTCGATGACAAAAATATACCTCGGAAAGAAAAAAGAAGAACTACGTACAAAAAGAAATGAGAATCATGAAATAGATTGCACTGTGTTATTTATAAGATGCGACAAAGGGATTCCCGTTCAAAATTTTCGAACGCGAGCTAGCTTTTTTACCAAATAGCGTCAATGGAAAATAATAACAGATTTGGAAACTAATCCCAAATGCACTTTTGATTTTCTCAAATTGTTAGAATATAAATTCGCTCTGATTCAATGAAAAAATGGATAGTTAGGTTTGAAAAAGTCGAGCTCCTTTTTCATACCACTCTCGAATACTCTCAACCACGTAGGAGGAAGCCAGACGAGTAACAGCACGGGAAATTTGAAAGTGGAATGTGAGGTATCACGGTTCGATACCCCGCTGTGGGGTTTTCAGTATTCGAAAGTGTTACGAGAATGTTGCACTACTTTTTTGAATAATAATTAAATATTTTTTTATTAAACCGCCAATTTAAGAAAATTAGGAGTACATAACTTATTTTCCTTTGACCCTGCCAAATGTTTTGATATTTTTTATCTACAACTTTCATATAACGGGTACAATTTGACACTATTTCCAGTGTCATAATGACGTATATTACCGCACTAGTGCGATAATAAGAATCTAGAAAAATATCAATACCAGAATTAAATGTTTAAAATAACACTGGAAGCTACATTTTCAATTTCCGAAAGTAGATTGTCTTCGCTTGAACTCATTTTTATAGATTTTTGTTCATCCAACTTCGACAATTTGATGACATAACCAATTTATTTTATTTCCACAGCATTGTTTGTCTTTGTTGCTATGGTCAACACAGTACCGTATGTTTGCAGTCAATATTATTAAAAAATCGTTAGATTGAAATATTTTTTATAATATAGGTACGGTTAATGATACTAATAAACAGTAGTAGATAAAATTTTGTACGTGACACGTGTGATAGGAATTATTAACGCACTTAAATGATTACACGTCTCGGCCTACGGTCACGTCGTGCAAACTTCACATGCGTGTGTTAATAATGTCCATATCCCACTAATTACGTGAAAAACTATTATGAACGCTTTTTGGTAAAAAAGTTAGCTATCGTTTGACAGTTTTGTACAGGAATCCCAATGTCGCATCTTATAAAATAACAGAATGTATAATATTGACATTATTCTAACTTGGATGATTATGAAGGAAAACCAACCAAACAATAATAAAGAATATATATGAACTATAAACAAAAACAAACAAGACACTCAGAAATATTACTGACTTTGACTTCAATCTTCAAATTCGAACGGCCTCTTTGAAACTGGAACTATAAAAAAAAACAAGACACTCAGAAATATTACTAACCTTGACCCCAAACTTCAAATTCGAACGGCCTCTTTGAAACTGGCCATTAATTCATAGAACATAAAATCAGAAAGTGGCTAATTTCATCTTTAGGTTTGTGAAATAGTGTAGTGAAAGTTGCATTTAGTAATCCATAATTTCCAGTTTTCTCCAAAAATACTCGGTTTAAAATATTTTCAATCAACTATTGCAAAGTACTAATAATTTTTCGGAATAATAGATATAATATATATCGGTTTAACACCCCATTTCTTGTAAAAACGATCAAAATTCTTTGAGCTTCTCTCATTTTTCGGAAATATCAATTGAAGGTCTCTAGCATACAAACTTTCCATAAAAAATATAAGTTAATTTTTTTTTGTTCAATTAAGGAAATTGGAATGTACAGTCAGATGAGATTTTCTGTAGGAGAGTATGGGTAACAGTGAACCATGTTACACAGTGAACCATATTACACAATAATGAACCAGTCAGCGTTACTTTTCTTTCACCTACAGTCCCCACCTCAATTATTTCCGAGCCACAGGTAGTCCGTTCCAGAGATATGTCTATTTGTGTTAAATCCTAAATACGCCAGTAAGTTTCAAGGTACATCTATTCCAGAGCTATGTCTATTTGTGTTGAATCCTAAATGGTACGTCGCTTCTGGTCAAATCGTAGGTACCATTCTTTTTCAATCGCGTCTTTTGAAAAATGGTGCTTATTCGCTATTAGCCAAAACTTTGGTTTGATTTTGGATGTATTTATTCTCGAATAATTCAAATAATATATTTTTCAATTACAAAAATTTATGAAATGAGTCAGTGGGGAGCACTGAGCAATTTCGTTATGGGTTAGAGTCAACCGGTTCACTGCTCCCCAGAGCGTGAGCAGTATGTTTCTTTTTACAAAAATTTTATTCAGAATGCCAAGAAATTGGACACGGGAGACTTATATTGGTATGCACAAACAGAAAAACATGCTTACGGCTCTCGATTTAATTAATAATGAAAATTCTAGCATTCGGAGTTCTGCTGAAATGCGAGAAATTTAAAAGAGAACAAAAATGATCGTGAAGGATTAATACCAAATTATGCAGTTAACAGAACTTTCACCGATGCGCAAGAAAAAACTCTGGAAGAATACCTTATAACATGTCTTCAAATTTTTCACAGTTTGTCATTGCAAAAGATTCATCAAATGGCTCCCGAATGGCTCCAGTTTAGCTAAAGCAACGTCTTCTAATAAGCACAATATTGTCATTTTTTTTTTTTATTGCGGCGTGGGGTAATGAGTAGAGATAGATCATTTGCAAATGGCACAAGAACCTACAATTTGAATGAGACAAGTACTATGACTATGCAAAAATCCCTAAATGTACTCGCTGTGAGAGGACAGAAACAAGTTAGTGAAGTAACGGGTAGTGGGATTTTAGTCACTACGTGCCACATAATTAATGCGTTAGGATAGTCTTACCACTAGTAAGTATTTTTTCTTCGAGCCCATTTCAATCAGCACATGCTTAATGGAGCACACTGGGACTGACGACAGAATCAGGATGGATAAACGTGGAGTTATTCATCAAAACCATCGAGCATTTTGAAAAACATCCATGCAGTAGTAAAAATAATGTGAGTGTGTTAATAATGGATAATTTTGAAGTTCATACACCGCTAGCTGCCATTGATTCAGCCAAAGCAAATTGTGTCACTATTTTAACTGCAACCATTGGATTTTTGCGTATTCGAGCCGTTTAAAACAGCATACAATAAGGCATTAGATGGTTTGATGATGAGAAATGCGGGCCAGCCAATGATTATTCACAAGGTTGCTACCCGCGTTGGTGTCGCTCATATAAAGGCAATGACTCAATCGAATATAAGTGGAGGATTAAAAAAAACTGGCATTTTTCAACCTACAACAACGCTCCTAGTGAAGCTTACTTCATGCCAAGTTAAGTAACTGACAGAGATATTGAATAGACAGAAAATCTGAACGTTGGAAGAAATACAATTGATTCAAATAATCAAAATGAAACTGCTCAAGGCGAAAGCCATAATAAGATTATCTATTTCATTCACAGTTTTTTGTAAAGAAAATGTCATTTCAGTGAAGTGTTGTGGGTCCTGGTCGACTTCGCGACCCTCGGAATTTCATCTTAATATTATATTAGTTTGGAGGCTTACCTCAAATAAAGCGGATTAGAACAAAAACTTCGCTGGACTACTTCAAAAATCACGATTTTGGTTCAAAAAACTTGTACTTTTTTGAAACTAATTGATGCTATTTCAGGAAAAATATTTTCACTTTGAACAGTAGAGGTTATGATTTTGAACTAAATGTCAGTCTGTTAAAAAAAAAAACGGAAAAAACACTGAAATTTTGCACATTTTTAGAAATATTTGTAAGCATAATTATTTTCGTTTGACACTTAAGCTTATAAAATAACACACTAAAATCTAGTAGGTGTTTTCGATTATTCACTTTTGGCTGCTGGTAGCAGCTCGTAGTGACTGAATTTTGTTCGTTTATTACCGGGCGTGACGCCTAGTCATACCTTCCCCTTGCCGATTACGATTTAAACCTTACCAAAAATATTTAAAAATGCAAAATTTTATTATCAAAAACATTATAATTGCAAACTGTTCTTCTAACATCTAACAACACAGGAAATTCATTGACATTGGTACTTGGCAAGTGGTTTTGGGGATCCTATGAAATCGTGTTCGTTTTGCTTAAAAGTCGTGACGACTGAGACGTCACGCACAAGTGCTTGAAGCCCAAATAAACGTAAGCATTGTATGTCAGAGCTATTGTCTAGATATCCTAGGCTCACAAATTAGGAACAGGTGACACTTCCTAACGGCGTTGTCAAATGGTCTCAATTTCCTTTCAGCTGAATGCATTGTACTAGATTACATAATATATAACAATATAAAATTATTCGCATTTATGATAATTGAAATTTATATAATAATCAGGTTAAGAATTTTTTTCTCATTCTCTTTGTCCGTATTCAATGCTATTTTAGTTACACCCGGCGCGCTCGCCTCGCTCGCGATATCAGTCGATCAAACTTGATCTTTGAATTAGAAAATTAATTGAGAAGTATACTGACTTCCCTTCCCCTTTTTGGAAAACATCATATGGAATAGACATTATTTTACATTTATGTCTATCTATATACATACATGTTTATCCATTTCTTTTTTCCGAAAAAGTGTCCAATAATTTGTATTAATGCCAGATCGAAGTCCTTGACAAGTGTGGGTACAAAATTTGAATTGAATCTGTATGGTCAAAGTAGATATTATTATTATTATTATTATTATTATTATTATTATTATATTTATTGAGTCCAAAGGAGTCGGCTACAAACAAACATACAAAAAAAGCTAATTTAAGCGTGTTAAAAAGGACCGTGATGGTCAAAAATTTCCATAAAATTCAATAATTAGTCTATATATGTTTATTTCCTTTTCAACAATGTATTAACTTATTATATTCTTTCCTTCAATTTTGTATAAATACTTCCATAATAATATTGTAAGACCTCCCGATCAAGTATCTATTACTGTATTTCCATAAGTCTGGTCATGATAAGTATTTGGATCTGGATGAACTCAATGGAATGTTTATTAGCTATAAATAAAAAGAAGGGATTGCAGGAGCTATAGACGGATTATACCTCAGAGTACCCCGGGAAAAATATCAGTAGACACAAAACTGGAGGAAATATGGTGGAAATAAAGAGGTGCACGTCCGATTTTTGTCAAGATAAAATGATTCAAGGAAGATGAGAGCACTACAAAGGACCCCTTACTTTCCAATCGCAAATTCGGTCACGGTTGAAGTTAATAAAGTTTTGGTAGATTGTAGATGTAGATCCTTATACCTATAGCAAACAAAAACTCAGAACTACGGACAACCCCAAATGAGGTGAATTTGGACCTTTAATGTACTCGTATCAAGGATATTCTCACACACCATACACCTTTCACCAGAATATTTATACCACCATGTATTTCAAATTATGAGAGCTACTCTCCCAGAACCATCTTTGTGACGGAGCGCCTGTCTTTACAATGAATGGTGTTGAAATAAAAAAGTTTCAACTTTGCACAAACTTGTCGCAAGGCCCTCAACAAAATCAGTTAACTCTTGGATGCCAGTCAAGCAGCAAACTTTTTTCCCGCATCAGCACGAAATAATACATAGAAACAGTGGTATATGTATGCTATCAAATATTGGTTCCAGTTTTATGACAAATCTTTGATCGTTAAGTCAGTGGCTTGAGTATTGGCAAAGTGTGTATACCCATAATATAGGTATTATTATCGAAAACTGGCTAACATGAGTGTACATAATCGATATGTTTTCATAAACTTGTTTTTTTTCAGCTTATTAGGAATAATATTGGAAGTCATTTCATACGAATTAAATCAACAAAAGACTCAATCGAGCCGAACTAAACCAATAACCTTGTTCTTCAACCAATAATCCCTGGTGACTTTCTTAATGAATATATACAGTAGCTGGAGCGCTACCGTGAGATCATTATAAAAATATAAAAAAATGATATTGGGTTTGATTCCCAAAAAATTAGGAAAAAGAATAAGTTATGCCACAAGGAACATACAGAAGACATTTGAACAATTTCAAATTTCAAAATTGAGGAATTTAGATTTTCCACTAAATATGCATATAAAAATACTCCTATAAACCAATAAGAATTCTTTCCCCATCCCTATCATCTTGTTTTTCAAACTGTTAAACACTAAATAACAATAGTTTCCGAAATTTTGAACTCCCATTGCTTAATTTAGCGTGATGTCAACCAAACTAACGAAATAAAACCGAACCAAACTCACAAAAAGGTAGATAGGCTTTTGACAGAAAAAATAATGAAAAAATATGTACCTATCTAGATATATTACTGGAGTTGATATCAAATTAGTTACATTTAAAAGTTTTCCATACCTTGTATTTCCTTGAAATACCGTAATCATTCCATTCAAATTTATCAACTGTCCACTAACGTCCTTTAAAATCATGGTCGGCAATTAGGCATGAACACTGATTATCCTCCATTATAATATACATTCTTTGTTCAAATTGCACGAATATTTTCTTGACCCTTTGTGTTTATTCACCAGAATATGGCTTCCCTAATGGTTTACTTTGTTTGTTGTCCGGCAAACACGCACATAAAGAAAGTGAAGAGAGGATGGCAGCAAGGAGGGACGGATTTTAAAATGTAGTTAAATAACGACTAGAGTGTGGTAAACAGCGAATGACTTTGAAGTTTGTTCTAATGGAAACGCGGAGTGTCCTAATTAGTGATTTGGAACCTTTTTTATTCATAAATACATAAAAGGAAAGGGGTTTTTCTACCGGAAATGGAAAAATAGAAGGAAAAGTACTTCAGCCAGAAAAATTGTTATATGTTACTGTCACTGGATGAATTAACATTGGATATGTTTCAGAATTCTGTTTGTGTTTTATGAGAAGCATGTACAGTATATTTGAAAAAGTTAGCGGCATATGGGAAATATGAATATCGGATATAAAATGTTTCAGTAGTATACGAGTTATTTCAAAAAATAGGTATAAACTTGCTACAAGATTGAAGTTCCTTTTTTGTGGGTGGGTGAACTAAGTTGGTCCCAACATTTATACTCATTCATATTCAATACGATCATAACGCTTCAGAGGGTCTTTGAGAATCGAAGAACAAAAATCGTTTACTTTGAAGCAACAACTACTTTCCTGGCAACATTCTACGAGGTACCAATTACACTCCAAAGTTAAATGAGCCTGGTATATCTGCAAGATAGAACCAACCATTTTAGTTTGTATTTCTAAATGACAAAATCACTCATAGACCGGTTTCGGCGTATTCATGCCCCATAAATATTAGATAGATATCATCCGACCACAAACTCTGAGACCATAATTCTGGACTGGAGAAATCATTGATATCGCATATTCGACGTTTCCTTCACGAATATTGATGTATTCGTGTGATATCAATAATATCACTGATACAGGTTGTAGAATGAATATGCATTTCATTGCATACCTCTTTTTTGAAGGTGAGTTTTTTGTTATATACCACTATTTTTTGGTTTATTCGGTAGACGAAAAACAGTTGTGTGTCACACATGAAGGGAACGCTTGAGCAGCTCTAACTATCAGTCACGAGCTACTTAAGCCCATTTTCTGCCCTTGTGTTACAATATACATACTATTCCTTCTTTTTCTGTTCTCCATACCACTTTTGTTAATATCCTGTAGTAAATAGACAAAAATATATTTCGTAAAATATATTGTTTTAATTAATAATTGGTCAATACTGCAATAATGCGCGAATTATGTAGTTGAATGAACTACAGGAATTTAGTACACGTCCCTACTGTTGCCAGGTGCTTATTTATTTATTGTAGTGTGAGCATTTTTGTTAGGTTATAGATTTGTAGACATGAATTTTAATGATGATTCAATAAAGTAATGCTAAACGAATAAGTTGATTTATTTCACTTTAAGTATGTGTATTATAATTAAAAAGCCAGAATTAACAGAACCTGAAGACATACTTTAAACATTGAATAAAGTATATCACATGGCGATCCTGCCAGTTCTACAAACTTTAGTTTGTAGTTATATGTAAGTGAAAGTTTGGATTGTGAGATATCATCAATAATATGGGACAAGAGCATTCTAAAGAAGAAATTATCATAGCCCAGGCTGGTAATAGTGGTGGTCTTACGAATACTCCCAAATTACGGAGGGAACTCTTTTTCGACAGCGGAGATTCTGGGAATGATTGCATTCGCTGGGTCGTTGGTGACAGTGATCTACTTCGTGATGAAGACATTCAAAAGGCTTTCGGAAAATAAGATAAGAAGAGAAATAAGGATGAGTCAAGAGCTAGTATAGTAAAACAGTGCTAGTGAGTGAAAAATTAATGGAAGAAGGTATTTTTAACTCTAATTTTTAATGATATTGTATTCTTTTATTTGTACAAATAAGTAGTATAGACTTATTTAATGATCTAAATGAAAGCATTAAGGGGTTTAAACGGAATGTAGGTGAAGATAATCAACAAAGGCGTCTTAATTTAGAAGTTAATAAGCAGCAAAGTGGTGAATTAAGTCAGATTGAAAGAGAATTTGTAGCTTTAAAAAGGGTATTTAATTTAAAATCTCATAGTACAGAAACTGTTGATACTGTTAAATCAATTGTGGAGTCAATTGAGAAAACAATCGATGAAGTGAGTAAAAGTTTAGAGGAGAGATTGGCGATTATCATAAATTCAAAGGATAACTTAATCAATATGGGAGAGAAATTTGATTTAAAAACAGCTTCTAGTTTAATCCCTATAATTGACGATACGGAGGAATAGGTAAAATAACTAATTAATGCCATAGAATTATACGATAGCATTTTAGATAATGATGGTAAAAAGTTCTTGATTGAATATGTGTTAAAAACTAGGTTGACACAATGTGCAAAATTAAAATTAAATTCAATTTACAATTCTAATGCAGATTTAATTACAGATATTAAAAGTAATTTGCTAACAAAGCAATAAGCAGCTTCTTTATCGTTAGGTTTACATAACATAAAACAAAAAGACGAATCAATCGATGACTTCGGAAAATCTATCGGAGAGTTAATGGTAAATTTAACACTAGCGCAAGCTGATGGGGATGCCAGCGCGACAAAAATTTTGAAAATTACGAATGAAAAATTGGCTATTAATGCTTTTGCAAATGGTTTACGTAACCACGATTTAAAAACAATAGTTAAAGCACGAAATTATAATTCTTCAAACGAGGCGATAAGAGGAGCTAAAGACGAAGAAATAACGAATAATCCAAATTCCCACATTTTCAGTATGCGCGGTCGATCCAAATCTAGGACAATTAATTATAGAGATAGAGGTTTCGGCCAAGGAGTTAATAATAACTCTCAAAATAGAAATTTTTCCCAAAACCAAAATTATTTCAGAAATCAAAATGCTTCGAGATACCAAAATTCGTCCAGGTATCAAAATTTTCCTAGACATCAAAATCGAGGCAATAATCGCGGGATGGGATCTCGTGAAAATTCTTATCGTGCTCCACGCAATTTTTTCTTGCATAATGAAGACCAGAGGAGCGAAAATAACAGTGAAAACATTTTTTTTCGTCCCTAAAGGTAATGAGAATGAGAAATCAAAATAGAGATTTAGTTTTTTTGCTGGATTCCGGCACTTCTATTAGTGTTATTTTTCCATCTAGTATTAGCGATAATCAGTTTGTTGACACATCAAACCGGATTAAAATAAAATGTATATCTGGGTCAACAGTTACAATGGGGTCAGCAAATATTTCATTACAGTATGATAATATTAAGATAGGTCATAAGTTCCATGCAGTAAAAGACTTTGAAGGTAACATAAATGGTGTAATTGGATCAGACTTCTTTGTTAAACTCTATGCAGTATTAGATTACGTAACATTCATGTTCTATTTTTACGTGAACGATAAGAAAATAGCTATTCCTTTAGAATCCGAACACAATAACTTTACAATAATTCCACCTCGTTGCGAAATTATTAAATATTTTGAAGTCAAACATAAAAGTGATAGCTTAGTAGTTCCAGAAGAAATTTCACAAGGTTCTTTTATAGCAGGTATTATTACTAGAGCTTGCAATAACAAAGTACCGGTTAAAATCCTAAATATTGTTGATAGAGAAATTACACTTAAAAATTTTAAACCTAAATTAGAAGAATTCGAGTTTTAACATTCATGAATTCGGAGATATTCCCTTCTCAGTTGACCGTTTAGATAAATTATTAGGTATAATAAATGTTAATGGATTAAATGAAGAAGAAAAGATATCTTTTCACAAAATATGTGCAAAATATGCAGATGTTTTTCATTTAGAGAACGATCCATTTACAGTTACTAACGTTTATAAACAAACAATACATCTAAACAACGATTCAAATCCAGTTTATATTAAACCGTATAGATTACCTCATGCACAAAAATCGGAAATTCATAGGCAAGTAGATAAATTACTAAATGATGGTATTATTGAACCGGCAAAGTCACAATTTTCTAGTCTCTTATTACTAGTGGAAAAGCGAGCTATAAATGGTCAAAAACGCTATAGAGTAGTTATCGATTACAGACAACTAAATAGACAAATTACCGATGATAAATTTCCTTTACCATGTATAGACGAAATTTTAGATTCTTTATCGGGAGCAGTATACTTTTCTCACTTGGATTTGTCTCAGGGTTACTATCAAGTAGAGTTGGAGCAAGCTTCGCGACCTTGCACAGCTTTTACGACAGACAGAGGACAATTTCAAATGACTAGGTACCTATGGGTCTAAAAATTAGTCCTAGTGCTTTTTTGAGAGCTATGACGATAGCAATGGCGGGTTTGGATTACGAAAGATGTTTTGTCTACTCAGATGACCTTGTAGTTTTTGGAAACAATTTAACAATTTATAATCAAAATTTAATAAAAGTGTTTCACCGCTTACGAAAAGTTAACTTAAAATTAAATCCACTGAAGTGTGAATTTCTAAAAAAGGAAATATTATATTTAGGACATGTAATATCTTCTGAGGGAATTTCACCAGATCCACAGAAGATTAGTGCGATGCAATTATATCCAACACCAAAAGATTCAAGGGAAACTAAACGTTTTGTAGCATTCGCTAATTACTATAGAAAATTTATTGAGCAGTTTGCTGAAATTGCAGCACCTTTAAACCATTTGAGTAAAAAAGGAGTAGTTTTCCAGTGGACTCCGGAATGCGAAAAAGCATTTCAAACGTTAAGACAAGCATTAATCCAGTTTTAGCCTACCCAGATTTTTCCGAAAGAAACCAATTTATTTTAAAAACGGATGCTTCAAATTTGGCTCTAGTTTTATCAAATGGTGATATAGCTTTTGCGAGTCGGAAATTGAATAAAGCCGAAATAAATTACTGTACAATAGAAAAGGAACTGTTAGCCATCTGTTGGGCAGTGAAAATGTTCAGGCCTTATCTTTTTTCTAGAACTTTTTTGATTCAGACAGACCACAGGTTTTTGGTGTATCTTTTTGGAATGGTAAACCCGTCTAGTAGACTTTAGAAGAGTACGATTTTGTTATTGATTATGTTAAAGGCCGCGAAAACGTCGTAGCGAACGCATTGTCACGGGTAACAATTAGTTCGGATGTTTTGAAAACGCTTTTGTCAGCCAAAGATGAAAATATGAAAGTAATAACAAGATCCCGAAAAAAGGAAATGGAAAAAACCGATAATTCTGAAAATGATTTTAACGATTTTTTAAACGAAAGGCTTGATCACCCTGGAGTTGTAGAATTATTGAAATCACCGCTAGAATGTGTCGAATTAAGATTTGTGTGTGTTAATGATTTTAATGAGAAACTTAACAAGGGAACATGTGAAAGAAAAAATAATGATTGCAAAAAGGTTAATACCTTATTTGATGAAAAATCAAATATTATTTATATAAATCAAGCAACTCTATCAAAGACGGACAGCCTAGGCACATCTTTAAGAGCCTTGGAAGAAATTTGCGACACTGGAAAAATTCCGAAATTAGTTATAATAAAAAATAAAAGATGCGCATCAATAATAAATGAGTTTTTAAAAGTTCCCAATGATATAAGAAATGCAGCTATAAAAATAACTGTAATTAATAGTTCTCAAAATATTAATAATAAAGAAACACAACAGCTGATTATCAACGACTATCACATGCTCCCAACAGGAGGTCATACCGGTGTTAATCGGATGTACAAGAATATTAAGAAATTGTATTTTTGGCCGGGACTCCGAAAAGATATTGAAGACTTTGTCAAGCGTTGCGATGCTTGTCAAAGACATAAGTATTTTAAAAATATAAAACATCCATTACAAATTACAACTACTGCTACCTTAGCTTTTCAGAAAGTTTTACTTGACTTGGTTGGGCCCTTAGATCAAGACAAAGAAAATAATCGATACATTCTGACGTTACAGTGTGATTTAACAAAATTTGTCGAGGCATATGCGATACAGAATAAAGAAACTGTAACAGTTGCTAAAGCATTGGTTGAAAATTTTATACTTCGTTTTGGCATACCCGAAAAGATCTTGACGGATAAGGGTTCCGAATTTATTTCCTCCACTCTCGAGGAAGCTTGTAAATTCTTAATAATTTAAAAACTCAACTCTACAGCCTATCATCATAAAACTGTAGGAGCTTTAGAAAATTCACATAAAAATCTAGGCGCCTACTTACGCATATACGCGTCAAATCATGTTAGTGATTGGAGTTCTTGGGTTTCTTTTTGGTGTTTTGCATATAATAACACGGTTCACACAGAAACGTGTTATACCCCTTACGAGTTAGTTTTCGGAAAAGCTAGTAGATTGCCTTCAAACGTATTAAATCACATAGACCCGATCTATAACTTCGATGATTATCCGAAAGAATTAAAATATCGATTGCAAGTCGCTTGGAATGACGCGAGAAATAATTTGTTGGCATCAAAAATACATCCTAAAGCGAAATACGATACAAAAATAAATATTGTTAATGTTAAAGTAGGAGATAAGGTACTGATTGAAAACATGGGTAGTTCTACAAAATATGATCCTCTGTTCAAAGGTCCTTATGAGGTCATAGAAAATAAAAATAGTAACGTAGTTGTGAAAATTGGAAATAAAGATGTAGAAGTTCGTAAAAACAATATTAAGCTTTATAATTCATAATTTATTTTTTTTTGTTAAATCATGTAATATTATTTTGTTGTACTATGTATAGGATATGAAAATAAACTAGATAATTCACAAAACCTGTTGTCTTTGTGTAATTATAAAAAAAATATATATTTATTACTATAAATTTTTTTTTTGGTCAGCGAGGGAGGTGTAGTGAATAGACAAAAATATATTTCGTAAAATATATTGTTTTAATTGATAATTGGTCAATACTGCAATAATGCGCGAATTATGTAGTTAAATGAGCTACAGGAATTTAGTATACGTCCCTACTGTTGCCAGGTGCTTATTTATTTATTGTAGTGTAAGCATTTTTGTTAGGTTATAGATTTGTAGACATGAATTTTAATGATGATTCAATAAAGTTATGCCAAACGAATAAGTTGATTTATTTCACTCTAAGTATGTGAATTATAATTAAAAAGCTAGATCTAACAGAACCTGAAGATATACTTTAAACATTAAATAAAGCATATCACAATCCAACGCGTCTACAGTTGCTGACTCATTTAAACTTTCAAATCTCTACTTCGTTGGTTTGACCATATTCATTACGACTTATTATTTGGATAATAGCTCCCTCGGTTTATTGCTCTCGGTTGATCCGAGAGCGACTTGTAGGATACTTTCATGTCCTGTTTAAACTGAAGATAAGCCCTATCTTAGAGTTGACTGTTCTGTTTCACATTTTCAGCGTTCTAAAATATAAAACAATTGATTCCAACGGATCTGAATGTGTTGAGAAGGCGAAGAAAGCACTTCTGAAAATAATATAACTTCATGTGGTGTGAAAATCGAAAACCTGTCGTTTTATCAGGATTAACAGACAAGTTCGTTGACATGACATCTATATAATAATATATAATAGTTATTTACGTAATTAGTGGGATATGGACATTATTAACGCACGCATCTGAAGTTTGCACGACGAGGCCGTAGGCTGAGTCGTGTAATCACATGAGTGCGTTAATAATTCCTATCACACGTGTTACGTACAAAATTTTATCTACAACTGTTTATCAGTATTATTAACCGTACCTATATCATAAAATTGAAAAAAAATTCAATCCAAACGTATTTTTAATAATATTGACTGCAAACATAAGGTACTGTGTATCATATTCTGTGACCGTAGCAACAAAGACAAACAAATCTGTGGAAATGAAAAAAATTAGTTATCCCATCAAATTGTCAAAGTTGAATGAACAAAAATCTATAAAATTGAGTTCAAGCGAAGACAATCTCCTTTCGGAAATTAAAAATACAGCTTCCAGTGTTATTTTAAATATTTAATTCTGGTATTAATAATTGTCTAGATTCTTATTATCGCAATAGTGCGGTAATGTATTCAAAAACGCACTAGTGCGGTAATATACGTCATTATGACACTTAAAATAAAGTCGAATCGTACCCGTTACATGACAGTTGTAGATAAATAATAATATGGAATTTTTATAGTAGAATGAACTTATTTCTGTGAATAACACTTAACAAGTTCAACCTTACAACAATTTAGACCAATTTTAGAAATTTTAAATAATTTGACAAGTCAGAAAGTGGATTTATAATGTTAAGTATGAATATTTAAGATTTGCTTTAGAAAGCATTAAGGGAGCTACACGAGACCAGTTGCCAAACTATGTATTCTTCCTCTCAACCATTAGAGATTTGATTGTGCATGTCTTCTCGAGGGGTGGAGAATGTAAAAGATAAATGTGTTTCAATACGGGTTAATTCCGTATCATTTGTTACATACTTTATATATATATATATGTTGTCATGAGAGAAAAAAATGTCAAGTTGAATTGTATTTGTCAAAAGTTAATAAAGTTCAATAGTTTAGATATTCTATCTTTTAATTGGCAAATAACAGTTACAGGAGAGTTATAAAAGGGTGAATAAAAGAGGTTCCAACAATAAACTGAAAAATTACATCTATCATATCAGGCAAGGATTTAGAGACAAGTGATATGCAATTAAAATTGTGACATGCTGTAGTATCAGTACATCTTCTATACGAAGAGATAATAATATTCAGTTTAGAACCAAATAGAAAGGCATTATAGTTTTTATACTGTGTAGAATTGACGTTAAGAGGGGCCTCACAATTTAGACAGCTCAAAACAGTTGGCACCCCTGACTTGCAACAAAATTTGGGTCATTTTGTATGCAACAAATCTAAAGAATGCAGTAAAATTGAGAGTTGAAATTTAAACATAATATAACTTGGACCTTTGTCTTGGGGATCAGGTATTTTGGTCAGGTTTTAGATTGTTATAAAAAAGATATAAGCCATCAAGTGATGGTGTGATTTCGACAGTTTTGACAATTTGTGGTCACCAATTTGAACGCCAAGACCTTATCCCCAAAAGAAAGCCTAGAGAATTCGATTCTGAGAATATGAAATCTCAATTCATTGTATTTTTTGAGATTTGTTGCACGGAAAATTTAGAATACGAACGCATCTGTACATTAGTTCAGCTGTTCCACCGTCTTGATTGATGGCGCTGTATGGAACTTCAATGACAGATTACGACGGTCAAATGTCGTTGTCATGTCATGTGTTTTGTGTACATAAAAATATTTCAAAAATTATTTATTTTTTATTTATTGCTTAGAGCTTGTTAGTATTTGTAGGCGGTTGAAATAAAATAATTTTCATGCTGGAGAAGTAAATTTGTGCCCCGTTTATTTTTATTTCACATGTGCCTCACCACAAGTACCTATCGTGAAATAAACCACAAATATTTTTAGCTATTGCTAGTGATTCCAGGAAGTGCCTGATATTTATTGATCCTCATATCGGGGCCTGTTGGTTACTCCGGAGTCCTGTACCTAGCCATAGATTGCATCAGCATAAACATAGTTATATACACCAGCATCCTGAGTTATTGATGGAAACTACATTGGTGATAGCATTGTCTATAAAAAGTATAGACAATGGTGATAGTAATAAAACTACATAATTGCATTCTACTAATTGACCAAAATAGACATTTCGTATTCTATTGAATTCTGTAGTGATCTATTATTTTTGAAACACAGGAATAAAAATATTATATAATATGTTTGATCTTTAATTATGTTTCCAAATGTTATTCTAAAATACTTTTTACAGTTTTCCTTCAGTTTGTAATAATCCAACATGCTTGTTTTTCCATTGGCTCTTCTCAATTATTCAAGCACCAAAATTAGAGCAAAAATTTTTCATTTCATTGAATACAAAAACAAATTGCAATCTGCTTGTAGTTTTTTTTTAATTTTAACTACAAGGTAAGTAAGTGAGTAGGTAGTTTTTATATTTATCATAATACAGAAAGAAATGCTAATTAGGTAAACTATAAAAATGTTTATTATAGCAATAGAAAGACATATCTGATTTTTCTATAAAAATATTAACTAAATTATTGTTACAAATTCAATGTATTTGTCTTCATATTTATTAAAATACATGGCAACTGAAGTTCATCTCCTAACATGTGTGCAGTTACATTGGAATTCATTTTAGTTACATTATCAGAGCTGTAAATGGAATAAAATAATTAGATGTTTCTACTAAATAGGTGTTGTCATTTTTCTTCTTACTGAATAGTTTTAGCGAATACTTCTATTTGAAAATTATTTGGATCTGTGTGGTCAGTAAGTTACATTGGACTTCATTTTAGTTACATAATCAGAACTGTAAATGGAATAAAATAATTAGATGTTTTTTCTAAATAGGTGTTGTAATTTTTCTACTAACTGAATAGTTTTAGCGAACACTTCTATTTGAAAATTATTTGGATCTGTGTGGTCCCTTAGTTACATTGGACTTCATTTTAGTTACATAATCAGAACTGTGAATGGTATAAAATAATTAGATGTTTCTTCTAAATAGGTGTTGTCATTTTTCTACTTCTGAATAGTTTTAGCGAACACTTCTATATGGAAATAATTTGGATCTATTTTATTCTCTTGTTATAAACTATTTTATTCTCTGGTTATAAACAGCACCTGAAACCCAAGAAATCCAAATTTTGTACCATCAAAGAGACCTCTTAGGTATAACCTTTTTTTTACTAGTTGCTGCATCACTACTTGAACTCTTAGATAATAGACTTAAAGCAAGTGAATATATTGCGCCCTAAGGGCACTTCACTCGTGAAAATTTATAGTTTTTTTTGCACACTGGAGGTCAATGTCGAAAAATTGTTTGCGGGATCACTTTTATTTATATAAGCAATATTTGGTCAACTCAATACAGTTGTCACCCCTGACTTGCAGCAAAATTCATGTCATTCTGTATGCAACAAATCTAAAGAATGCAGTAAAATTGGGAGCTGAGATTTAAACATAATATAACTTGGACCTTTATCTTGGGGATGAGGTATTTTGGTCAAGTTTTAGATTGTTATAAAAAAGATATAAGCCATCAAGTGGTGGTATGATTTTCACAATTTGTGGTCACCAATTTGAACGCCAAGACCTTAGTTGGCACCCCTGAATTGCAGCAAAATTTAGATCATTTTATATGCAACAAATCTAAAGAATGCAGTAAAATAAAGAGTTGAGATTTAAACATAATATAACTTACACCTTTGTCTTGGGGATGAGGTATTTTGGTCAAGTTTTAGATTCTTATAAAAAAGATATAAGCCATCAAGTGGTGGTATGATTTTCACAATTTGTGGTCACCAATTTGAACGCCAAGACCTTAGTTGGCATCCCTGACTTGCAGCAAAATTTAGGTCATTTTGTATGCAACAAATCTAAAGAATGCAGTAAAATTGAGAGTTGAAATTTAAACATGATATAACTTGGACCTTTGTCTTGGGGATCAGGTATTTTGGCCAAGTTTTAGATTGTTATAAAAAAGATATAAGCCATCAAGTGATGGTGTGATTTTGACAGCTTTGACAATTTGTAGTCACCAATTTGAACACAGAGTACATTGTACTCTGTGCCCAAGACCTATAGAAAGCCTAGAGAATTCGATTCTGGAAATATGAAATCTCAATTCATTGTATTTTTTGAGATTTTTTGCGGAAGATTCTGCAAGTACATTAGTATTTTAGTTCAGCTGTTGCATCAGCATAAACATACATTGGTAATAAAATAGTAATAAAAATAATTGCATTCTAGGTACTAATTTAGCAAAATAGACATTTCGCATTCGATTTAATTGTGTTGTAATCTTTTCCTAAACACAGGAATAAAAATGTTATATTATGTTTGATCTTCAATTTTTCCAGGTTATCTATCCAATGTTATTATAAAATACTTTTTGCAGTTTTCCTCCAGCTTGTTATGAACGGACATGTTTATTATAGCAATAAACAGACATGTATGCTTTTTCATTGACCCATTATTAATTTTTAAAAAAACACAGTAAAAACAAGTTCACGCTTTTATTGAAAAGAAACAAATCTAAAATATTCTATAAAAATATAAACAAAATTATTATTACGAATTTAATGTAGGTATTTTTCTTAATATTTATTAAAATACATGGCAACTGAAGTTCATCTTCCATTTTTTTCTTCCATTTCTCCTCAGAACAAAAAGAAAAAAAAAAGTTAACAAAAATATCGATATTTTACAATTCTATACTCACGAATGGGTGGTCACCTCTATTGACATATTGAAGTCTTGATCCATGTAGTTATAAGGACTGAAAAAAATATTATTTAAATACTCTCTATAAATGAATAATATTTTTACTTACAAATTATTTTTTTAACTCAATTTTATCTTGGAAGCCATATTACAAATTTGATATACACAAGTAGACATCTACAGGAAGATAGCCACCACAATATTTTTAAATTAGTATATCTAGTATATCATTCAGGTGATTAAATAAAGATGTTGACTGCAGATGTGGAATCATATTGTCAGTAATGTCTCCAACTATATTGAAGTTTTTGCTCGTCGTTTCATCAAGACTAAAATTTTTCTCATAGCAATTAGTTTTCTTCCTGCTAGTGTAATACTGGTATCCTTTTAGATATTCCTGAGGTGTTTTCCATAATTTTTTCAGACGTGATTTGTACATTCAATTTTTTCAACGTTGCTTCCATAACTGACTTTTTCTATAATATTCTTGTATACACTGGAGTCACCATCTGCCATAAATTTAGTATACCGTGCATTTTTTAACTGCAGTTAAATCCTTCCACAACCATATCAGCTTCCATTGCAGGAGCGGATTCATCCCAATTTTTGTAGCAGATGTGTTTTTTTACAACTTCATTGCTTTTGGAAGCTCTGGCACATATAGCACAAAACTTATTTCTTACTGCTATAAATAGTACTTGGCCCGTATATTCTTCAATTAAAGCTACCATATCAGATAGTGCATTACAGTTTGTGCCATAGGATCGTTTACTCCAAGAACCATCCACATAAACTGTGAAACAAGGTGTCCCATCTAAACAAAGTTGTCCATTTTCTGTAGCCCTCTCTTTTTCTTCCATACCAGCCCTTTCCATGGATCTTACAAGAGAGGCTTCCCATTCCTAAAACGATTTTGAACATTATTATCTCATATGTTACATAGCAAAAATTTTACATGTTTTATCTATTTGTGTTTAAAATTGTACTTACCTTTCCTAGTTCATTTTCAATATAAGTTGGAGCTTATGGTAGGTGGTAGGTATGTAGACCCCACAGCCAAAGTTCCCCATACTGATCCAGCATTTACTACAGACTTTTTTCTATTTGGATTTTCTGTGTCGTATTCATATTCTCTCAAACACAATGAACATTTAAAGACTACTCTACTAGTCAATCCATTGCCCCTACTGCGTTCTTCTTAAATACTGAGCAACTGATGTGACATTATTCTTAAAAAAAATCATTATTCTATTTTCAAAATCAATTACAAGAGGTTTATTTGAGAATAGCTACTTGGAAATAAGAAAACATTGTGTGAAAGAACTTACTGTTCATATTCATCTGATGTTATTATCCCAGGTTCTTCACCACTTTTTTGTTGTGGTAAAGACAAATCCAAATTATCAGCATCCACATCTGTTGTTAGGTATAAAACTTCAATATACATATAGAGAGCCGACGATAATTCATATACTATTTTAATTTCAAAATTAACCTATAAGTACAGAAACAATTAAAGAAGAAAAGAAAATACCTAGGTAAAATGAACATACTAGCTGGTAAATAAATAAAATCATAATTTACTTATTGAGATTGAAAATAAATAAAAATACCTGCTGACAGAATTGTATTTGGAACCAAAACATCGAAAGATCGAAACAGCTGACCCGGAGATGCGTTTGCTTGAATCGTCAAGAAATGTATTAAATTAAAGCCGATTTAATACCACTAGCGACATCTATCGTAAATATTTTGAACTTAAAAATAACTAGATTTTTGTTTATGTTTTGAGGTTTGTATACCTGTGAGGAGGCCCCTCTTAAAGATGTAGTATAAGGTAATTTAGATTGTATATTGAGTTGAAAATGATTAAATATCAAGAGGATGTGAATGGAAAAAGTGACAGGTAGTGAATTTTTGAATGCCCATAACATCACTAATGTGGAACAAGAAGAACCCAAATTTGGTGAAAAATTCAATTCAATTATGGTTTTCAATTTCAAATACCCAGAGAGAACGTATCTCAAGATTTCAAAAATATTCAATTTCCAGTGATATTCATAATATTGACAAACGTAAAAAATTTTAATAAAATATCATTATAAAGTTACCTATGAAAAAATTTTCCATATAAATTCGCGACGTTCCAACTAATTTGGTATATATGGAAGAATGACAAATGCGCAATTTTAACGCTCGTCACTGTAGTTACGGACCTGCAGGGATGTTTTCGATAGCTAGCGGGAAATTTTAGGATTATTACGGGCAATTTTCGCCGAAAAATTCACGCTACATATGGGATTTTTAATATATGTGGGAATTATTTGGAAAATTACTTTAATCTCTCAAATTAACTTGAATCTATGAGTCTTCTGAAATGTCCTTGAGACTCTGCGAAAAAATTCTTATTCCTTGTCCTTAATTTTATTCTATGGTTTTTTGGTTTATTAGTCACAAAAAAGATAAAAAAATACCTTCTTCCTATGTAAAGTTTGCTTTTGTGATAACTGTCGTGGTAATACTTATTTCCGAGTTTTTATAGGAATTTGAATCAATTCTGATACTTTCAAAAATACCGGGACATAAAAGGAGGGTTTCTCTATTCACACACAGTGCCTCCAGATGGTACTTGAGTAATAAATAACAATCATATGTTTGGTTCAGGTCCAGAAAACGATGAACTGTCGTTGAGAAAGTGTAAACATGATTCTGATGCATTTTGTTATGTATGTGGTCAATTTATCAAAGTGCGTTATATAAACTACGAATTAAAGACATGCAACATTATCTGTAAAGCCTACGAAGCATATTATTTCAACTTCCCTGTTGGGAACCAAGACAAGCCATGGGCTCGGCATGTCGCATGTAGTACTTTTGAAAGGTCTCTGGAAGGTGAGTAAAATTTTCAAGCGATTACAAAATACTATGAACACATTAATTTTCATTTTCATTTATTTTAGGTTGGTATCGAGGTGAGAGGGGGTCTATGAAATTCGCAGTATCAAGAATTTGGCGAGAACCGAAAGACCACATTAATGACTGCTACTTTTGCATTGTCAATCCACGTAAAAGACTTAGTGGCAAAAATGCAAAATCCATCAAAAAATATTCAGTTGTACATAGCGCGACACTTCCAGTACCTGAATCTCCGATGAAACTGTCTCAAAAAAGCTCATCTCACAGCTTCAATAAAAGAAGGTATGATGAAGAATTGTCACCTACACCTGAACAACCAAAACACCATCTCATTTCTTCAGAAGATTCCAACGACTTAATACGAAATGTAAATCTACCAAAAAGTGAAGCAAAGCTTTTGGGTTCTCGTTTAAAACAGTGGAATTCACTGATTTATGTCAATATCACGGACAACAGCATAAAATATTTCCATCATTTCTCACGAAAGAACATGGGCTTTGTTTTTGTAATGACATAAAAGGTATGTTTGAAGAAATTGGAATTCCTTGTGTTCCTCGTGAATTGTATTTATTTAATGACAGCTCTACAAAAAGCCTGAAAGCTGTTTAGTAACACAGCGGGAATGAATTTCTATCTCTTCCAATCGTTCATTCTAAAAAATTATGGAAGTGTTGAAATCCTACTTAAATATGTGAAGTATCACGTATATAATATTATATAACTGGCAGCTGATTGGAGACTTAAAAATGATAGGATTTTTAATGGGATGATTCGATTGATGATTTAATGTATTTTTGAGAATTGGTAAAACTAGAATGATGATGGCGTCATTGGTATGAAGAAGATGGAATATATTTTTTAAGCTACATCCCATTTCTAGAAAAAAAACGTTGGAGCTTTTGATTAAAAATCACTTTCCTGGGAGTTTGACTCTGGACAACAATCGACCTCCGCACTTTAAGGGCGCCAGGCGGCCAAAAAATATCGATTGGGAGGCTGCCAAGGAAGTTATCACAGCACCGGCAGTTGAATGGGCAATCAAATCTTTTCAGCCTTTCAAATCTCCCGGTGAGGATGGAATATTTTCAGCTCTGCTGCAAAACGGACTGGAATTACTTCTTCCCATCCTCATTAAACTGTATAGAGCTAGTCTGGCGTGGAATTACAT
>CAJUYH010004819.1:10924-25600 GCA_910591685.1 Galerucella tenella | reverse complement strand
GCTTTTGTTGTCAATAACGAGACCGCTAGCAAAGAATAAAATCAATTGATAAAAATTGTATGGTCAGGAGAAAATTATGAGATTGTTATGAATAAACAAATAGGTACTTAACTAAAATTTAATATCCAAGCTGTTAGATCAAATGGCTGAATATCAGGTTGTTGCTGGTTGAAAGGCGCTGTTTCCAAAATAAATATAAGATATTTCACTTGAAGGCGGTCGGATTTTTTTTTAACGGGCACCGCACTCATCAATCGTGTTTACGGCTCGCTTTTGTTGTCAATAACGATACCGGTAAACCAGAATCATAGAAAAGTATGACACATGAATTGTATGTGATATACTAGCATTACTGGCATATATTGCCGAGATCCGAAAGAGTAAGAGTATTTACAAACCTCAACACTTTAAAATCGGTAGATAGGTGTCACAAATCGGTATATCGGTAGATCAGTGTTGCCAACAGCTCATCTTTTATCGGGGTATACCAACGCAAAATAGCGGGGCAAAACTGGTTCGTTGGGGGGCACTTTTGCTAAAAGCGCAAAGATTCGTCATACGATGGCGCATCAAAATTTAAAACGGAATCGTTTGACCGGTTGCACCATCTATTACTTTATTTTCGCACTTCCTTCGCTAGGCCAAGAGGAAATATAGTAGAAACCTATAAACTTTCTTTAAAAAGATGAAGCCTTTGGTTATACGTTATACGATTACCAATAAGCACACTTTTGTGTTGTGAGCGGGGTAGATTTTGTTGAGGGGAGCGAGGGAGTGAGATATTTTTTGAAAGGGGTAGATCTACCCCGTACGGGGCAGCAGTGGCAACACTGCGGTAGATTACTTCGAAAATCGGTAGTTCTACCGATAAATCGGTAGGGTTGGCATCGCTGACTCATGGAGACTAGCCTCCATTCCATGATATACTTTTATGCTGGCCATCCATTGTAACTGTAGACCTCATTTAGCGGAGACCAGAGATAAATCAATAAAAGAAGGTAGGAAGCCAAGGTCAAACCATTTCTTTAGTATCTTCCAAACGAATAGATGGCGCGGAATATCAAGATCCTGTAGCTATGCAATGTGCTATACACTTTAGCGTGAAGTGTTGCCTATGGTATGATTCTAATTTTTCAAATTTTGAATTCAAGGAAATCTTCAAAAAAGTAATATTTGAATAGTTGGTTGGGGACAGTTGGCCACAATTGATCCAAGTCTTAGGTGGTGATGAAAGGGGGTTATTCATTCGTAGATCTAGGCCTAGTGAATGTCAGCCAGTGGCGGCTCGTGAATTTTTAAAAAAAGGAGGCTGGACATAAGAATATAAGTACTCTACTCCGCAGCGAACGTTCCCTGCTACTTCAGTGACAAAATAAATTGTTGCCCGGAAAAAACCAATGTGGGGGTATAGAGTTTCTCTTTCCAAAAATTTTTTTTGTTCTCATAATTCATTGTACAGTGCTATTTTACCAAAAAATTTATATTTTAGAACTATCTAAAAGTGTATTGGAAAACTCTTTTGATAAACATTCGAATGAGCTTTTACTCGTCAAGTCGAAAAACCTTAATTCATGTAAATCGGAAAATAGAATCTTAATTTGACCTTCAATATAGTATCTAAAATTTCATGAAAAAAAGTTGTTTATATTGTATAGTTTCTTGTCTATCAAATTATATGTTTTCCTCCTTTTTACGGGAGGAGCGTCATCAGTTAAAAAATTTTCAAATAAACTATTAAAATGCGATTCTGTATTACGGAAACTTGAAATTTTATCAATGAGATACTTCAAACGCTCTCTTGAATAAATTAAATCAGTTAATTTATGTTGTAAAATTTGAAAAATCATCTAAAACAAGCATGCACGTCCCACGCTCGTATTCTGTAGTTCGTATATCATCGCAACAGCTAGAAGCTATCCCAGAGGCTAGCCTACCGGAAATGTTGCCATTTCCGCTTTTTTCTACGGTATTAGCAATCAGACTGGTAAAAAAACGGCAACTGTGTGTAGAGCAGCACGTGTTTGGAGAGAGATGTTTGTGGAATCTAGCCTCTGGGCGCTGTTGTCAGATTCTAAAATAAGTAGTGAAAACGGGGAATTAATTGTGGAATTGAAAAATTTTAGATAAGCGGGAAATAAAATAAAGAATAATCAACAAAATATTTCTGGTGCTATTTTGCTAGATAAATTGTTGAGGAGGCTGAGCCTCCTTCGAGGAGCCGCCACCGATGTCAGCCCAGTATTCATATATACTATATAGCAAAGAATGGACTGTAAATTCTAATTTTCGCTATTTTTTAAATTAGACGCTGTAATTCAATTTCAGATCTTGACGTTGAAGAGTCATATCTATATGTACGTGAATCTAAGCTTCACTTTTAGATTACATCACCTCCCAAAAGGAAAATGTTGAAATACCTTATGAGAATTAAATTGATGGACAAAATTAAAGCTCTCATACATACAGTACCAGACATTAAGTTCAATGTTCAACACAACCTCTCATGACTGTTGGAAAGGAAAAACAAATTTGGGAGAATAATTATTAAAAATCATTCAATATAAACTGTAAAAATGGACATTATTATTTGGTTATAAAAAGGTTTATGAGCATTGATTGTTGTAATAAAGATATTTCCAAGTATCTTCAAAAGTTTCTTCCGTATAAGGCACATTTTTACTTATCAAAATGTTTAGAGCTTTTGATTGACATCTTCCTATATCCCAATGCTGATCCCAAGTGTTTTCCTTATTCTTAGGACTAGGCTTTGGACATTTATAAACATTCCTATTATGTATTTTGTGGTGTTTATATCCATGTATTTGGTTACAAACGAAACATTCAAAGTCAGTTACAGGATGGTCTGTTATTATTTGGGATTTCAGTAGGTTATTTTCTATTTGTCCTGAAGTTTTATGTGCTAAAAAGCTGTTGTATAATATGTCGTTTTTATTAACTTTTTGTATAAATTCTGCCAGACTTTGTGTATCTTTAAAATCGTCAACTAAAATCATCGAGTTTTTATTTGGAGCCCAATTCTAAAAATATAGTAAACCAATTAGAAACTATATTTTTTACCAGTAAAAAGAATTGTAGGTACCTCTATATTTATAGCACCTAAGTATATGGGTATACTACCAACAATGAGTGGTCTCCAAAATTTTTCAGTCACATAGTCTTCGCATTCAGCATTTTCTATGGAAATTATAAATTTGTATTGGGCTATAAATTTCATAAACTCTTCATTATAAACATCTAAGGAATATAATTCTGATAACCTGTAATAGAGCAAACAGCATGAGAGTGAAATATTAAAATAATATTATTTACTTTGATGGAAACTCCTTATTTTTCAAACAACTACCATAGCTGTCAATTTTTATAAATTTTCTCAACTCTCCTACAAAATAATCTCTTCCTATAGGAGTATCACAGTCTGATTGAATGTATAATACTGGTGAGAGATGCTTCAAAAGTGAATTTTTTGTAGCCAAAGGTACAATATATTTTTCATCTAAAAACATTGGACAATTCAATATATACAGTGAAGATATATGAATAAATTTGTACCTGTCAGAAGACTCAAGTTTCCAAAGTACTGTAAAGTTACAGGGAAATCACTGTTTTGGCTGAATGTAGAAGTGATATTAAACAAGTCTTGTGTTTCTTTAAATAAAATAGGAGCATAATTCTTTGGAGACTCTTCATGAAAAATTGCCCAAGGTATTTGATCATTTCTTGGTAATGGAAAATCATAATTCAATATTTGACTTCCATAAAATATAAAGGCCTAAAAGATGAGTTACTTTCCTTCTATACAGAAAAATTCAATGGATTTACTCACGCCCAATTTATTGTCAGTTAAATATTCTCTTTTACTACTTATTACACATTTGTATCCAGAAGGATTACATTTTATTAGTCTATCATATTTTGGCATAAAAGGTGTCCACCATAGAATTATTTTGGTTGACTTTTCATTATGAAATATCTAAAAATCCAATCATTAATTTGTAGAAAAAAACTTTTTTTATGAATAACCTCAAATAAAAGATAAAAAATAATCAGAATAAATAAAAAGTATAAAAACTTAATAAGATTTGATAATTTTATTCCACATATATAATGAAGAATGAGTAACATCTGTTTTTTTGGTTTTATAATTTGTATCAGAATTATTTTGGCATTATTATAATTTCCACATCCTACACACCTAGACACAACATACCACAGACATTCCCATCCCAAAGTTCAAAGTCTTTGACTCCGGCAGATCTGTCATATTATTCATACTATGATTAATCATACCATTAATGGAATGTTTCACCCGTTATTATATTTTAGAAATGTATTAACTTTGTTATTGTTTCCTAAAAAATAATTACCTATATTCAAATTATTTTGACCTTTATCAGCAATAAAGGACCTTTAACATTAAAATTTTTTTCGCACATATACATTGATACAATTCAAAAACCCGCCGTTTCACACATGTGATTACGTCAATGTCAAATGTCACCATTTTCAATTATTCCAAACAATGTTGTCAAAGCTACTCGAGGCAATTTTTGCCATTGAACTATATAAGAAAAAGTCATTGAGTGAGGGCTTAAATTGATTTGCGAGTCTATCGACTTGAATTTTTATGAGTGATTTTTTCTCAACAGGCTTCAATATAATATTTCCTCATTTGTTCTTTTGAGTACCAATGTTTTTTAGTAGTTATTTTCTTTGACATTTCGAAATTTGACAATGGGGCTAAGTTTATAGAAGCTGGCGCAAGCGTACGGGCAGTTCACGACGAAATTTGTGAAGCTCAAGGACAAGAGTGGGATCATTTGGAATTTTCTTTCTTCCATTTGCCGCCTTTGATACTGGTGTAGTTTGGTTAAATATCAAGCATTTCGGCTAATTAAAAAGGTAATAACTTGAATAATTTACATTACATTTACTTTCCCATGATTTCTAGTGTTTTTGTTCTCAGTAGGCTCACGACAGAGAAGTAGTTTTATAAAGTTTTTGAATTACGTCTAAGTTGAGTGAAATTTGACATCTTAGTTTTCGGTTTTTGTGCACGTGTACAGTTAAGTCTTTCTTTGCGGTACTTCATAACATTTTTTTAAAGAAATGTAAGTTTTTACAGAAACATTTTTATTGTTTTATTGAAGTTTCAGCACTGACTTATTCGTAAGGGGTTATGATGACGATCTACGTATTCATTCAGTCGATACAAGAATAAAATGAAGAAACGTGTGTATTAAAATAACTTGAAAAAGTCGTGAAAACTGTCGTAGATTTCTTCATAGTGGTTTAATAGTGTTGAATTACCTAGGATAAGAGTGTCATATGCTGAGGAAAAATAAACAAGCCTCGAAATTCCGCATCTTGATTCTGAATATATTTGAATGAGAACATGACTTGAAGCTTGCTAAGATAGATATTTGAGAGGATACCAGTCAATTTAAACTGCATTTTAAATTCCCCGAAATTTACTTGTTAGAAGTAAATGGGACACAATTTGCCGGTTTTTATATTATGTCGTTTTAAATGCGTGAAAGTCGTAAACAAACGCATTTTGCCTTACTTATCGCTAAAATCCATTTTGATAAGATAAAGTGTTGAAAATATATTTACGAAGTTTGAAAATTTTCTGAGAACAGTTGGATAAAACGAAGTATATTATATGCAATAGGGTCGCGCTCAGATGGAAATAATAACTACCTACTCGAGGCAATTTTTGCCATATAGGAAAAAGTCATTGAGTGAGGGCTTAAAATGATATGATATGGTATGATAATAGTTGGATAAAACTAAGTATATTATATGCAATAGGGTCGCGCTCAGATTGAAATAATAATATATGATATAATTTGGAGTATTAGGCAATTTACCTTGAATAACTTGTGTTTTAGCAACATGGCAACTGATCATGATCAAGCTGGAGACTGCCCTGACGATGTGGAATCTGTAGAGGAGGAGGAAATCCATCAGGAAATTTCTAGGCAAATAGAAAACTTTCCACATGTATATGCCGCACTTCAAAGTCAGAGAAATGCTGAAATGCTAGCCCTTTTACCAGCCACAGTTAAAAGGAGAATCAAAGCTTTGAAAAAACTCCAGTTAGATACTACAAACATTGAAGCAAGGTTTTTCAAAGAGGTGCACGATTTAGAATGTAAATATCACAAGATGTACCAGCCTCTGTACGAAAAGAGGAATACAATAGTAAATGGTGCTTATGAACCAACTGATGAAGAATCTCAATGGCCATCCGATGACGAATCTGATCTTCCCGAAGCAATCAAAGAAAAGATTAAGTTGGAGGACACTAAAAAAGAAGCTGAGCCTGCCAATGAAAAGGGAGTTCCCGATTTTTGGTTGACTATTTTTAGAAATGTTACTTTGTTGTCTGAAATGGTTCAACCTCATGATGTTCCGATACTCAAATGTTTGACTGACATTAAGACTATTTGCAAGGAAGATCCAATGGTAAGTTTGAATTTTTATTGAAAAATTGTATACAAAAATCCGTTTATTCTAGAAAATTTCAATTCTGTTATTTTGAAAATAATAAATATCTTATCTGTAGCGTATTTTATGTAAATATTTGAAATTTCTCGTTTTTTTTATTTATAGCTTACCTTCTGTTTGAAAAGTAAACAAGCCGTAAAAATAATAAAGTCAATTCATTGTTTTTGCAAGGAATTTTTACGTTTATTTTTTTTTCCAGAAATTTGTTTTGGAATTCCACTTTTCTGCCAATGAATATTTCACCAACCCCATCTTAACTAAAGAATATGAAATGAAGTGCGCTCCAGAAGAAGACGATCCATTTAGTTTCGAAGGCCCCGAAATATTCAAGTGTACAGGCTGCACAATAAACTGGAACAAAGGCAAAAATGTGACCGTGAAAACCGTCAAGAAGAAACAGAAGCACAAGAGCAGAGGTGTGATACGTACAGTCACCAAAACTGTTCAAAACGATTCATTTTTCAATTTCTTCAGTCCTCCAACCATTCCCGACGATACGAAAGAAGAAGACGTGGATGAAGATTTGAGAAATTTGCTGACGACCGATTTCGAAATCGGTCACTACATCAGGGAAAGGATCGTTCCCCGTGCGGTGCTCTTCTTCACCGGAGAAGGCTGTGAAGACGAGGACGAGTTCGAAGAGGAGGAGGAAGAGGACGACGATGAAGATGATGGAGATTCCGACGATAAGGAAACCGGAGGAAAAGTTGGCAAAGAGCAAAATTGTCAACAACAATAAAGCAATTTGCCGGCTGACGAGGCTTTAAGTTCAGTTTATCATCACTTCGCTTTTTGATAATATTGTAATAAATTATTTGTTTTACTTTGTTATGTAAAAAATTTGAAATTAAAAAAATTGTTGGCGTCTGTACAATTTATAGAAATCTGTTGAAAAGTGACAGTTCTGTTGCCCGCCTGGTCCAGTTTGTAATATTTCCAAAATTTGGTTTTTGTATGAAATATATTAATTAAATTATTTCGTATTAAATACGGCTTTTATTTTTATACCTTCTACATCGACCAGTGGCGCAGCGTGGCCAATATGGCGCTGGTTTTTTCGCGCTTTCTTATGGTCAGCTTTCATCTTTTACTCACCTATATACAGCGTGTCCACGGATGGAGTATCCTATAGGTGAAAAATTTTTAAATATTAATTTAGTGTAAAATGTTATTTGCTTGTTCTGAAACCCCATAAAATGAAATAAAATTCAAGTTTTTCAAAACCCGTCTCATTTTATGGCCAGTTTTATGAAAACCTGGACTTTATGACATTTCTTCACATATTGGCTAATATCTCGGGAACCTTAAGGTTAGCAAGGTTTAGTCTACGCCATTCGATTCAGTATTGAATTTTCTATAAAAAGAGGAATTTTCCACATTGAAAAAGCTTGGATATGGATTTTAGAATTTTCAGGTTTTGAAAAGTTTTTTCAAGTCCACACACATTTTCAAAACCCGAGAATTCTAAAATTCATATCTAAGGTTCTTCGATGTGGAAAATTCCTCTTATTATAGAAAATTCAATTCTGAATCGAATGGTGTAGACTAGAACCTTGCAAACATAAAGATTCCCGAGATATTAGCCAATATGTGAAAAAATTTCAAAAAGTCAGACTCCAGGTTTTCATAAAACTGGCTTTGAAAAACTTGAATTTTATTTCATTTTATGGGGTTTCATCAGAACAAGCAAAACTTTTTATCAAGATTAACATTTTTCACTAAATTAATAGAGACTTTTAGCTTGTCTTGAGTTTCTCACGTATCCGTATACGTAACGAACTGCGCATGTGTAGACCCGTTACGTCTCAGTCGATACGATGCGTTGAACGTATTGTTACGTACCCTACTCCGTATCCGTATCCCGCCGACCAAAGTAAGTATTCCGTGCTATTAGTGCTATATTACATCATCTTCCTCGTCTAGCAGCAATGGATTATTTAATATCGCCCCCATTTTACGTTTTACAAAAATATAAAAAGGTAAAAACGATACGTTTTCTGCTAAAAAGGTTTTCTTGACAATTTCTTTACGTCAACGTAACTCCAATACGGATACGTGTAAAAACTTATGACAAGCTAAAAGTGTTTAATATTTAAAAAAATTTCACTTATAGGATACTCCATCCCTTGACACGCTGAATACTTGAATATACAGATTAAATTTGCAGATTGTAATTTGTCCAAATTTTTTCTTGTATATTATTGTATTCTCATCTGCGTACGTTGATCTTACTTATTTTTTAAAAGTCAATAATATTTTACCAATCTCGAATGTCTCCCAATAAATACGGCGTTATCCCGTATTAAAAGTTAAATGCAAAATAAGATAATTATTCCTTAAGAAAGTACCAAACATATTAAAGTGGCAACGTTGCTTTCATATCAGATTGGTAGCTACTAGCTGGAACTGAAAACACGCCCAGCGCTGACTGCGAAAAATTATTCTTCTCTCTCTTTCAAGTAGTTTTTCTCTTATTTCCCTTGTCGTACTTGTGTAAATCGTATGGCTCGAATAGGCTTTTCCAATCTGTAGATGGCATACACTGTATTCCGAAATAAAACGATTTGCTTTCGTTAATAGTATATATATTATATTTCTTTGATAAAATTGTAAATCCAAAAAACGGTATTTTCACCGGAGAAAAACTAGGATTGTCATGTAAGAGAGACATAGAATTGGATAAATTAAGGTGAGCGAATTGAGAAAACTTATTTAATTCACAGAAAAAACTGAAACGATATTTTGTTTTTGAGTTAATAATAGTTTCCATGAACTTATAATAGATTGTTAAGATATGGTTAAAAGCATGGCCACCTAGAATACAAGGCCGGAATCCTAGATGTGGCAACGTGGCGCACCTGTCAAATAGTGGGCCGATGAGAACGACTTGTTGTAGGCCTACTACAATGGTGAAATATGAAATAAACCAAGCTATAGAACATTTTTAACGAATAAAAATCGAAATATTTATAGGTGGACTACATAAAATGAAAATGCAAAAGGTAATTTATTGATAAGAATATAAAATATAAAGAAAATCAGCCTCTGCCTTCCCCTACAGCTGACTAGACACCACCTTAAAATAATTATTTCTTCGCCTTTAATTTCTTAATAGACCTTTATTAATACAAACTGAATTACATACAATAATATGGGTACAACAGAATTCTTGAGAAGTAATATAAATAGTGGGTATTTATAATCATTAAACTAGATAGAATGTACAGAACTATTGTAATAAAGAATTTTTCTTTTTTTACATTTTGTTTCATGATTATTATTTATATGTTTCTTATTAGCTTGTAATTTATCTTAAATTGTTTTTATGGTTATTTATAAAAATATTTGCTAAAATAGATAATGTCATTTCTAAAAGAAAACTGGTTCAGATAGAATAGTTAATCTGCCTCTAACTTTGACCTTCCTCATGGTCTTGTGTTTGACCACAACATTTATACAATTTAGACATTCTAATTTTCTAGAAACTTTGAGACTTACATAACCAGCTCTAAACTGAACTACTAAATTTGATACTTGTCAAGATGTTATTAGTAAACTAATATCATAAAGAATATCTACAAATTCATGTGTGGTTACTTGTTCATCTTATTTACGAATATTTAACAGCACAAGATTATTAATATTGAATTGAATTTGTCCATATTGTGCATTTTTATGCAATAAATTTTGCTCTATTCTTACCTCGATTATCATTGATTCAAATATTTTTATACTACACCTTACATCTGGTTCATCATTGTCAAATCCGATCAGATATAAATATATACAGTTTGTTTGTTGATGACACTGCCACTTCTCTAAATGAACACTCAATTTAGATTTAAACTGTTCACACAAATTTAAAACATTCACTATCACATCACTGTTCAACAATTCCTGTTGTCTATCTAGTACCCTTCTTCGTATTCCAGGATTACTTCTTGCTGCTGGATTCTTCTTCACTGAAAGATATTTTGGGAGACTGGGAAATATTTGTGTTATTAGATTTAATACAGGTCTTTTCCTTGTAAATATCTATCACCATCCTTATCCTTGTACACTTCAGTGAATGAAATTTGATGTTTGATTCCCACTTCCCAGTTTGCACGTGGGATACTTCTCAACCATTTGTTCTCCACCTCATTACTTTGTGGAAACTTGAATACTGTAATATATCCTTCACTGTTGGGAGCATAACTGGAAGTACAACTTGGTACCAAACATTTCACAGGCAACTACAACAAAATAAAATATTTAATAGTACATAAGTAATTAACCTTATTGGCTTAATTTATAATTGTACTTCATTTAGGTGAGTCCAATGTGGGATGGCTTAACAAGAATCACAAATTGGATAATAATATAAAAATTAGTCTTGGTTCAAGTCATCTCTAAACATTTTCAATGAGTTTTAGAAAATTTGTAACCATACTTTATTTGATACAATTACCATGTTATGCCTTATATTTTATATGAGTCCACAGAACAGAGAGTATGTTTACAAATTATACTGATGCTAAAATCTTTTTATTTTATATATATTATCAAATATCTTACCTCTAAAACTTAACACAAACAGAAGTCTTATGTTGAACTTGCTAGGTATACTAAATTTATAGCAGAAGGTGACTCCAGTGTATACAAGAATATTATAGTATGTATAAATCACGTCTTGAGAAATTATGGAAAACGCCTCAGGGATATCAAAAAGGATACCAGTATTACACTAGCAGGAAGAAAATTAATTACTATGAAAAAAATTGAAGTTTTGATGAAACGAGCAAAAACTTCAATATATGAACATGCCAAACAAGAATTTCCAAACATTGATCGCTTGAAACAAGATTTAAGAAATGGGCTACACCACGTATTTGGAAATCACTCGTCTTGCGGTCCTGGTGGCTGGTACGTGCAATTCAATTGGAGACATTACAGACAATATGATTCCACAGTTGCAGTCAACATCTATATTCAATCACCTGAATGGTAAATACAAATGGCAGATACAAAAGATATAGGTACTTACTAATTTAAAAATATACTGGTGGCTATCTTCCTGTAGATGTGTACTTGTGTATATCAAATTTGTAATATGGCTTCCAAGATAAAATTGATTATTCATATATTTTTGCTGAATTATTTATTGATAGAAAATTTTTAAATAATATTTTTTCAGTTTTTATAACTACATGGATCAAGACTTCAATATGTCAATAGAGGTCATCACCCTTTTGTGAGTATAGGATTGTAAAAAATCAATATTTTTGTTAACTTTTTCTTTTGTTTTTGTTCTGAGGAGAAATGGAAGAGAAAAATAGAAGATGTTCTTCAGCTGCCATGTATTTTAATAAATATGAAGACAAATACATTGAATTTGTAATAATAATTTAGTTTATATGTTTATAAAATATCTTTGATTCATTTATTTTCAATAAAAGCATGAATTTATTTTTGCTGAGTTTTTTTTAATAAAAGGGTGAATAAATAAGCAGACATGCATGTTTATTGCTATAATAAACATTATTATAGCAGCTCATGGACCTAATTAGCATTTCTTTTCTATAATTCATTTGAATGATTGAGAGGGGTCAGTTGAAAATCAGACATACTGTATTATAATGAATATAAAAACTATACCTACTAACTCACTTTGTTTGTACTTCAAATTTGTAATACTTGTATTCGTATTCAATGAAATGAAACATTTAGGATGAGCCAATGGGAAAATAGGAATATCCGTTCATAACAAACTGGGGGAAAACTGCAAAAAGTATCTTATAACATTTGGACCAAGTATATCAATCATTATCGTAGGTTCTCTATATTTTGAAGATTTATACCTATCCTAGATTTATAATTTCCATTTATTGAGAAGTAATGATAATAAAATATACAAAGCAAACCAAGCCGAAAATCTAACAAGATTCCATTCGGATTATCTGAATGCAAAAAGCCAATCTTGTCTAAACTATCAGGTGACATAACACATAACCTATAGAAATTTGTTTTTTTTACAACAAATTATTCCTACATTTTTAGCTGAATAATAGGATAATGATATAAATTCATGACACCAGTGAAGAATGACAAATAATTCACTCTCGTTAGCCAATCACATTACATGATTATCAGAATTCACGCTGAAATACCGTTTCAACGTAATAGGTATAGGTACCTATCTACTTATATTTTTATAAAATAACTTCTAACTAATAAAAAATTAGTCTCAATAGGTTTGAAATAAAACTCAAATGGCTCTTATTATGGAACAGAGGTGATATATAGATACTATTACAACACGAACACAACTTATACTCTTATACAACCCATTAGGTATATTAGGCAACATTTTTCAATTTTTCTAGAATAATTTATTGAATAATACAATATAGCATAGCAATACCATATATACCTACGTACATTAGATAAAAGAAATTGTGTTTTTGCTCAAGAGTCTCAAATCAACAAAAGACGTGAATTAGAAACGATCGGAATAATAAAAAGATAGGAGATGGTTAGTTTTGTAGAGAGGCAATAAAATATAGTTTTGAATAGAAGAGATTATTTATTTCTTACACAATAGGTACCTTTATATTGGACAATTTTAAAAATTATTATAAAAAACAAGATATATATATAGGTACCTATTTAGAATTAAAAAGATCATCCAAATATTCAATAGTGTTTTACATAAAAAACATTTCATTCTTTGTTTTACAGAGAACACATAATAGTATATCTATTTAGAAACTTGTGGCGAATGTACGAAAAAACCAGAGGCCGCAAAGTCTAGGTGCGGCAACCTAGCTAAATAAACAAACAAACCGTACCAACGACTCTTTTTCCAATGGTGTGCATGTTGGCGCGCATCTGTTCCAAAAATAATCGAGGCTACCTAACTAAGACTGATAAGACAAGAAAACAATTGAAGGAGAAAATATAGCTCAGATAATAAATTTCAACTCTACCAAAGCGATTCTATCGAGAAGCGCTATTGCCATTTCCAGAGTAGGTAGACGAAATTAATTCTTTAGTCGTCCTTTGATTTACAATATTTTTTTTATATCAACAACTAACACTATTAGGTACTATAAGTCATCCTTTAATAATTATTTTGGTTCTTATTTTATTTGATTGTTTGAAATGCTTATATAATCAATTAATTCGCAAGATAGGTAATTTCGACTATATATTGTAAAGACAAAGTTACATAAGACATTTATGCTTCCAAAATTTTCAAAGTGCAAATTTTATTCAACAATAAAATTATTATAACCTATGGCAAGCTAAAAACTGGATCCTAACCATCCTCTTATCTTTTTATCGTAATAATATGAGGATTATATAAATTATTACACATTGTAAGGATTTCTAGGGACAATTTTTACATTTGACATCGATGCTTTAGAATCCAATGAGATCTAGTGAAAAACAGATTACTGCATTTGCAACCGATGTTGCCGTGTTATACGAAATTCCTCAAACTACACGGGGAAGAGACAAACAAAAAAAATTTTGGCAGGATATTATTAGGTTTATTTAGGTACTTGCCATATCTATATACCTAGTGACCATTTACCTGTATGTTAGGTATTTTATGTTTTCAAAATTCGATATTCCACTACCTACGTAGGTACTTAGGTATGGTGTATTTGTGTATTAGCCATAAGGCAAATTGTGATTGATTTTTGTTTTTATAAAATAGAAATATATCAGGTATGTATAATATGTGCTTATATTTTATCATTGTATCATTGCTTGTTTTTCATTATTATTTTCTAGTTAGGCTACAATAACTAGGTAAGTAAATTAAACATTATTTTTCTAGTTATGGCAACTATGTAAATTCTCAACATTTTCGTTTTTTGCGCGAAAAACGAACAAGGGTTGGGGTACTAGATAAGAACATTGGGTTGGGAGGCGGCCTAGTTCATTTTATAATTGCATTGTTTCAAGCTTTTTCCGCCATACCTAGTTTTCCATTGTCAATTTACCTATAAATTATTATTTTATTGTGTTATCTTTATTGGTGATAAGGACACCTTCCCTGAGTGAAGTCGAATCGATTTCTCTAGGCTTTCTTTTCGGGATAAGGTCTTGGGGTTCAAATTGGTGACCACAAATTGTCAAAATCACACCATCACT
>CAJUYH010004819.1:0-10031 GCA_910591685.1 Galerucella tenella | reverse complement strand
TCCATTTACAGTTCTGATGATGTAACTAAAATGAAGTCCAATGTAACTGCATACATGTTAGAAGATGAACTTCACTTGCCATGTATTTTAATAAATATGAAGACAAATATATTGAATTTGTAACAATAATTTCGTTTATATTTTTATAGAAAAAGCAGATATGTCTTTCTATTGCTATAATAAACATTTTTATAGTTTACCTAATTAGCATTTCTTTCTGTATTATGATAAATATAAAAACTACCTACTCACTTACTTACTTTGTACTTCAAATTTAAAAAAAATTAAAAATTTTTGCTCTAATTTAGGTGCTTGAATAATTGAGAAGAGCCAATGGAAAAACAGGCATGTTGGATTATTACAAACTGGAGGAAAACTATTTTAGAATAACATTTGGATACATAATTAAAGATCAAACATTATATAACATTTTTATTCCTGTGTTTCGAAAATAATAGATCACAACAGAATTCAATAAAATACGAAATGTCTATTTTGGTCAATTAGTAGAATGCAATTAGTTTTATTACTATCACCAGTGTCTATACTTTTTATAGACAATGTTATCACCAATGTAGTTTCCATCAATATCTCGGGATGCTGATGTATATAACTAGGTTTATGCTGATGCAATCTATGGCTAGGTACAGGACCCCGGGGGAACCAATAGGCCCCGATATGAGGATCAATAAATATCAGCCACTTCCTGGAATCACTAGCAATAGCTAAAAATATTTGAGGTTTATTTCACGATAGGTACTTGTGGTGAGGCACATGTGAAATAAAAATAAACGGGGCACAAATTTACTTCTCCAGCATGAAAATTATTTTATTTCAACCGCCTACAAATTCTAACAAGCTCTAAGCAATAAATAAATAATTTTTGAAATATTATTTTTATGTACACAAAACACATGACACATAACAAGACAACGACATTTGACCGTCGTAATCTGTCATTGAAGTTCCATACAGCGCCATCAATCAAGACGGTGGAACAGCTGAACTAATGTACAGATGCGTTCGTTCCCTAAATTTTCCGTGCAACAAATCTCAAAAAATACAATGAATTGAGATTTAATATTCTCAGAATCGAATTCTCTAGGCTTTCTTTTGGGGATAAGGTCTTGGCGTTCAAATTGGTGACCACAAATTGTCAAAACTGTCAAAATCACACCATCACTTGATGGCTTATATCTTTTTTATAACAATCTAAAACTTGACCAAAATACCTCATCCCCAAGACAAAGGTTCAAGTTATATTATGTTTAAATTTCAACTCTCAATTTTACTGCATTCTTTAGATTTGTTGCATACAAAATGACCCAAATTCTGTTGCAAGTCAGGGGTGCCAACTGTTTTGAGCTGTCTAAATTGTGAGGCCCCTCTTAACTGCGAAAAAACGAGCATCAAGTTCATAAACTTGATTTAAAAAGATTGTACATACTATTACATACTTAAGATCACCTATTACATATCACGAATTATCAACATAAGCGCATTATAAACGTAAATAAATATTATATCGACTGATTTCACGGTCTCACCATGATAAAAATCGCAATAAAAATCTGACTTCTGACTTGATCGGCCCACTGTTCACTGTTGCCAAATTTCAGCATTCCGGCCTAGTATTGTAGATGGCCATGGTTAAAAGCATAGAGAAATATAATATAATGGTTAAAAGGTAATAGATCTATTACGAACGTAGCCGTTGCCGCAACCAAAGAATACACCAGCTATGTATTCTTTTAATCGCTCGTGATACAGATTTGCTAGGGCAGTGGTACATGAGAATCTACGAATACCACATCGCTGTAAATTAAATCTGAAATCATTCCCTTAACTCCCTTTAGAGATCGTTCGTTTGTGAGAGGAGCGAGTTGAGAATAGGTTCCCAGAATGTATGGTTGCTCAAGCTGGTCAGATTATCCCCTAACATATTACCAATTAAGGTGAAAAGAAGAAGAGGAGAAAATGGAGAAGATTTGAGGTTGAAGTTGAGCTAAAAGGTGGTTAAACATGAAATTCAAATTTAAAATTTACTCTGAATTCTAATTGTATCTAATTATAATAATAACAAAATAAACCATAGATTATGTCAGCTCAGTTAGGTAAAGTCGTAAGCATAATATTGATTGAGAGATTTGGTGCTGTCGTCGAAAAAGTGGGAACCTGTTTATATCAATATGGCAGTGCTCCTCTTTTACATATAAAAAAACGAACAGAATTACCCATTTCCAAGGTAAGTGAAAGATAATTTGGGAGGTTGAATATCAAAATGTAGGCATACACACCATATGCAGATTCCAGCAAAATATGTTGTAGCAGAGTATAAATTATGTACAAAATATTTACAACTACAATCAAAAATATACTTGTGATATTCTATAGTTCATATTTGTTGTATTATTCGATCAGCATTGTTCAGAACCTATGTTGCAATTTCTGCTGGTTTATGTTTTGTCATCACCAACTCCACACCATGTCCCAACTCAGCTCTTCACTACTTTAGGATACCAAACAAGTATATTAAGACAAGCATAGCACTGATTTTAATTATTGGGATTGAACTTCCTGCCTAGATATAAATGAAAAACTTTGTCAATTTATTTTTGATTCTCCTGTGATTGTTAAGTGGTCATATAATTGTTATTTCCAATTTGTTGATTTCATCTGCGGACTTTTTTTGAAGTGAAAACTTTTTTAGCCACATTGAGAGATTTCTGGTAGTGGAAAAACTTATGAGTTTGCCTCATCAATATGGTAATGTGCTGTGCTGCATATCGACCTTATAATGTGTGTGTTGGACTCTTTGTGGATCAGTAACCATACAATTTTTATAATAAGCAGTTAAATGTCAATAAGGACCTTTTTTTATAATTTTCATATCAGCTTTGTGTTAACAAATGATTTATTTTTCTTTCAGGTAAAAGAGTCTCTGACAATACTTATTAAATACCAGCTTGTAACTTTTGTACCGAACCAAAATGAAAATTTGGCAAATTATATTATCAAACCTGAAAAAGTATTACTTATGCTTCGGTATCCCAAATATATAAATCTTATAAAAAAAAAATTTGGTGATGCATCTGAAATGATAATTGAAGAATATCTTCAAAGAAGTTATATTACAGCATCAGAAGCTATACTAAAGGTAAATGAGAGATTATCAAAAAATAGTGAAAACACTGTTTCTTTTCCTCAGTTGAAAAATGATTTTGTTACATTAATAAATGCAAAATATTTAACCAAACTTCCTGAAAATATTCAAGAAGACAAACGTGTACCAATGTTTATTTTGGAAGAAAGAGATATGCAAGTGTTACCTCCTACTATTGATGTGAGTTTACTCATAAGAGCAAAATCTGGTGTACAAGTAACTTTTCCAGATAAAGAAATTTATTGGCAAGTTAACTTCGATAGATTTCATCAAGATATGCGAGATAGAAGTATTTTTACTGCTTTTGCTA
The DNA here is from genome assembly GCA_910591685.1 of Galerucella tenella. NCBI lineage: Eukaryota > Metazoa > Arthropoda > Insecta > Coleoptera > Chrysomelidae > Galerucella > Galerucella tenella. The sequence continues at coordinate 6,558 of CAJUYH010004819.1, read as the reverse complement.
AAAAGTTTGATGAAAATGCTGGCGAGCTTGTGAAAATCCTGTTACAACAAATGTATATTAGAACTGAACCATGGGCAGATATTTCCAATCCTATCCCTATATTAGAGATAAAGGATTTGTCAAGAAAACAGAAGAATTTAAGTCAGTTGAATGCATTTTTTGATCAATTTGTTAATGTAATAGGTAAGAGAAAATTTAACTATGTTAATTAGAAACAGATTGTAATGTACCTACATTTGAATGAATGGAATTTCCCAATAATTTTTTGTACTGTATTTTTTTATTGGCATTTACATGTCTCAATATCTTCATTGATACAGGTACATTATTGATACAATCTTTATATACAATAATAATCTTTTGTAAAACATTCCTGCACTAAACATATTTAGTGAACCTAGTACATATTTAAGGGGGCCACTGGGACTATGATGAGCAAAAAATTTGTATTGCATAATACAAAAATTTCAGATCAAAACGTGTTTTGTTAATTTACTCAGAACTATAAAAATTTTACATGGCACCTTTATCCACTTTAAGTATCCAATGCCTTATGTAACATGTAGTCAAAAGTTATATTAATTTCAGAACAAGACAATAGTAATTTAATAAGAAAATCTGGTGAAGCCAGTGGAGGCTCTTTTCAAATTTATTTAAAACAAATCTATACACAGTTTGCATGGGAAATAGTAGAACAATGTGTAATGGAAAAATTTGATTCAAAAGCAGCTAGGATTTTTAGATTAGTCAAGCTAAAGCGATTCATTGAACCCGATATGATTCAACAGCTTGCAATGATACCAGCAAAAGAAGCTAAGCGACTAACTTATCAACTTTTTGAAGAAAATTTTTTACAAATTCAAGAACTTCGAAAACCAGCCGTTGGTGGCAGTGGACCTAACAAATCTTTCACTCTCTTCCATATAAATTTAAATTTAGTCGTAAGAATGATCTTAGAACTGTGTTACAAAACTTTACACAATGTTATGACGAGAAGAAACCACGAGAAATTGATAAATAAGAGAATCATAGACAAAAAACAACGAGTGGATACCATAGCTTTAGGGATGAGAGCACAAGGTGCTGGAGAGGAACAGTTAATTGAAGTAAGTGGACTTGATTTTTTTTTTGTTACTTGTTTTACTTTTATTAAAATTAACTACCTATCAGCATCTAACGGTCGCTGACACGGAGAGTATACAGGATGTTTTCAAATGACACTTACAACGTTTGCATGTAGATACATCACGTAAAATTGGACAAAATGATATTAGGATTGAGAGATCCAGCTATTTACTGTTTGAAATACGAGGTGTTGACGTTATAAAAAATTAAATGTTTTAATTTTATGACTTGAAAATGGATGAATAAATTGATTTAATATTTGGCAGGTTGTTTTTAAATGTAAAAGGGCACAGTTTTGACGGAAAAATATGTATCAATTCCTGTTCCAGTGGTGTACATTTGTAAAAATATGTCACTCCTTCCCATCCAGTTCTTACGCTACTAGCATTTCAAGTTATTTTTATTTTATTTTATTTTGAATTCCCCGATGGTTTCCACGTGAAAAATGCATAACCTTTACACATCCAAAAATTTGTAATTATCAAGTTATTGAATTCTTTAGGTATGCAACATAACAATTTTGTTCATGTGTAATGAAGTGAAACGTGATTGACAATAGTTTATAATTTTTTACAATTTTTAGATTGAAGAAATGATTACACCTCCGGAAAAAGAAATATTGGAGAGGATTGAAAACGCTATGAAGAGGTTAAATACAGTGGAATTGGAAATTGACGATACTATTTTTTTGTTACAGTTGTTTTTAATGTACAACGACTAGTTCATATTTTTTGTTGTTGAATGGATGATAAATGATGTTTAAATTTATATTTTTTGTTTTATTCCATCACATTGTGAGTGTTAGAGCTATACTTTAGTACAAAGAGAGCGTTAATAAAACATATATTTATCGTTTATTTAGCTATATACAGTGTGGAAACCACTTATGGTATAAATAACTATTTTTGCGCGATCGATCTTTTTTGTTTATTTACAGCATCGGTTTTCAGGTTGGTATGGTTGAAATAATACCCTTCTTGGTGTGCGTCATCGATTGTTGACGTCTTTCTAACACATTACGTAGGAAGATATGGAAGAAAAGGCAGGTCTGTGATTAATCCTAATCAAAATATCTCAATAATGAACCGTTTAAATGTATTAGAAATCTTAACCCTAATCTTTAACTTACAAAAATTTGATTGGTTGATGATTAGATTACGCTCAAGCTCAACCTATCAATCGAGAATTTAAAATACTATGAAGGCGTTACTTTCATAGCGGCAATGTGTCTTACGTCTTTTTCTACTGTCACACTGACAGTTCTCAACAGGTCTGTACTTTGTTGTTTACGGTCAATTATTATTTATGAACAGTAAATATTAATCTTATTGTTATATTTATTTAAGTAATACAAAAATATGCATGGATACACGGAAAAATATCAGTATTTTGAAAGTTTTCAAGTATTTCCAGTTAGAAAAAGAAACTGGTATTATTAATTGCATAGCCTTTTCTAATTTGGCTGAATACGATCCTGATGATTTTATTTATTAAATTTAAGGTTAAATTTATGTCAAAATAGCAAATAAAATAAACGACATGCCGAAAACCCGGATATACGTCACAATCGATGACGCACACCAAGAAGGGTATTATTTCAACCATACCCAGGGTTTTCATCGATTCCCTCTTTGGATACGCTCATGTTGGTTAGAAGGTAAAAGAAGCTGTCTGTGTTATCGGTGACCGTTGACTGTCATTTGTATGTCATCTGTCAATTTAGGTCACGTGATCACGATCGACATTTAAGAAGTTTGTGGCCACGAGGTTTTAATAATCTTTGTAAATTGTATATTTTGTTTGACCGGGCGTAAAACGTTCACCGTTTCATAAAAAAAAATCAGAAATGCCCTCCAGTAACCCGCTACCACCAAAAGAAAATGCCTTATTTAAAAGAATATTGGTTAGTATGCCTTGATACACTCCTAATAATTCGAATTCTAGAAAATATACCGAATGCTTGATGGCCCAATAAATGTTATTTTGCATACAAACACAATACTTATGCATTATATCTTTTAATATATTTTTCAATTGAACTTTGATTAACATTTTTTAGTAAAATAATAGCATTTGAAGTTTAATCACCATATATTATTAGTTTTGTTTGAGATATTTACATGTTAGTGAAGTTTTAATTATTATTTTCAGAGGTGTTACGAGCAGAAACAGTATAAGAATGGTTTGAAATTTGCCAAACAAATTCTATCTAATCCAAAATATACAGAACATGGAGGTTAGTTTTTGGCCATTAATAAAATGACTAGAGATTTGATACCTTAAAAGTACCTATTAAGTAATTTTTACTATTACGAAACGTGTTGGTGGATAAAAATAGAAAGAAATATTTCGTGCTTTTATTAACAATGCCATTTAATTTCTTGAATGCATAATTACCAAAAAGCTATTTATGTAATACATTGTGCATATTTGCTTTTGGCTTGAAATTTGGGTAGCATTACAATCCTCAAAGAAACTACTAGCCTCTGAGACTTTTCCCAGAGTAGATGAAGGATGAAGCACAATAGATATTTTAGGTCTAAGTAAAAACAGTGTATACACACATACAATCATTTTTTTCTTTAATTCAAGATTGCTTTATTTGACTGAAGACATTGCAGTTAATGGACTTCAGAAAAACTACTCATTTCTATTTTATTCTTTCACTTTAAAAAATATTAACAATCCATATTTGATTCTGCATTTTTTGACAAGAATGATTTAGCTCAGTGAAAATTCAATCAAGCCTACTTTTTTACTTAATATATGGAAAAGAAACAAATATATAATCCATATTAATATTATAGAGACACTTGCTATGAAAGGCTTGACCCTTAATTGTTTGGGAAGAAAAGAAGAAGCCTATGAGTATGTCAGAAGAGGTTTACGAAATGATCTTAAGTCACATGTATGTTGGCATGTTTATGGATTGCTCCAGAGATCAGACAAAAAATATGATGAAGCCATTAAATGTTATAGAAATGCTCTTAAGTGGGAAAAGGATAACATTCAAATTCTTAGAGATTTATCTCTGCTACAAATACAAATGCGTGATTTGGAAGGATATAGAGTGAGTATTATCTTTAATTTCCCTACTGCATTGTGAAATATAAAATCAAACATTCATAAACATGACGAATTTAAAAAGATATGTATATGATGATATTAAGTGCGAAAGTAAATTGAAATATTTGGCCAAATTTTACTTTTTATAATTTTAGGATACCCGATATCAATTACTTATGCTTAGACCTACACAAAGAGCTTCCTGGATTGGTTATGCTATGTCCTTCCATCTATTGGAAGAATATAAAAATGCATTAATAATATTAGAAACGTTTTTGGAACAACAGGTAAGAAAATCAGTTGGGTTAATTAACAAGTTTTTTAAATGGAATTTGGATTGTGTAAAATAGGATTTGTAAAGTATGTTCATACTTTTCAGTACATATGAGTTGATAGTGGGGTAAATAAATAAAAAAAAACGAAAAATGAGATATAGTGTCTGGTATAATAAAAATATTAAAAACTTGGATCTTTTATATGCTATAACCTCGTATTTTGCTCGAAAACGCTAAAAAACGATCCTTTTTTTACCCGTATTTGCAAAAAATATCTTAAATGCTAAGAAAAGTTCACGTATTTTTGTTTTACTATAAACACGTACTTGCAAACAAATACGTAGATTTTCTTTAGTAAAATTCAAATACGGGTATTACGCGTAGCGTCTACAATATTTCGGGCGTGTTCATACGTGTTTCTTTCTAATTGTCTTAGTATGCCAATAGTATCTAGTCAGAAATAAGGGTCAATGTTGAAAAAATGGAACTGGAAGAACTGGGGAAAAATTTGCCTTTTGTAGCTAAAGTTAAAAAAACTGTACATTTCTAAAATAACTGAAAAATTAATTAAACGTAATGAGTAAGAGTTATATTTTGGAAGAAATAATAATGATAATTGGAGAAAACTCGATTTTTTGCATGAAAAAATATATTTTGGACATTCCAGACCCATCACAACCTAACCTAACCAAATCACAACTTGATTATTAGGTATTATTGCCGCATATTTGTGTATAATATCAAAATAAAACTGTATAGCTGCTTTACTGTCATTAGATTGCAAAAAATTGGTCGTTTCCTTAGAGGAATATCCCGGCATTTCTACCTTTTCTCCTAGTACATATCCCAATTAATATAGATGCAATCACCGTATTAGAGAGTTATTGGAAACACGAATTTACTGCCATGCAGTAATTGTGATGACCTTAAATAAATAGTGCTCGACCTTAAAACAGACTTAAAATTTGGAGTTATTGAAACATGAAACTGTATAATGACATTATATTAAGGTAGGTGTCACAGATCACCTACACAGTGTGACATATAAATATGAAACATGAAATAAAGTCGGCATAGTGCACTGCAGTAATTGCGCACAAATAAGGACAAGCACTAACCTTAATAATATTTCCCTTATTCAAAACATCAAATGCGCATGCGAATATGTCACTATAAGGACAACACTATTACTGCTTGACCTTATAAAAGTTCCAATAACTCTCTATTAAGGTGATCGGTTATTTTTTTACTATTGCCCATGAGCAAAATAACCGATAACGTATAACGTTGATCAAATAAGTGGCTTAAAATATCTCTAATGTGATAACCCATATTTTTAATCCATTTGAAAGAAAAAGCCGTCCAATGGCGCGCATAAATTTTTTTTATAAATGTGAAATAACTTTTCAAATGTAATTCAAATTAATATAGTGGATTAAAATTAACCTGCATAAAATTTGTAATACAATTCAAGGTCATCACGTTAACATTAGTTACACTATACCTATAGTTTCTTCATATTTGTTGAGGAGTATTGGTAATTGGTAGTTAATTTGGGATATTGGGGTAAGGGATGTGGCACGCACAATTTAGTTGTTTTATATACCAAATGTTTGTTTTCATTATTTCAGAAGGGGAATAACTTCGACTATGAACATAGTGAACTTTTGCTTTATCAGAATCTTGTTATTCAAGAATCGGGCGACTTAAAAGATGCGTTAAAACACCTCGAAGCATCACAAGAACAAATTGTTGATAAATTAACACTAAAAGAGCACCTTGGTGAACTTAATTTGAAATTAAAACAGTTTGATAAGGCATCAGAATATTATGAAGAACTAATTCAAAGAAACCCCGAAAATACTAATTATTACAATAAATTAATAGAAGCAAAACAGTTGTCAACTCCCGAAGAAATAGTAAACTTTTATACTGAATATTCGGACAAATTTCCTCGAGCTATGCCTCCCAGAAGACTGCCTTTAAATTATGCCACCGGTGAACAGTTCAAGATATTAGTTGATAAATATATGAGAAAATCATTATCAAAAGGCGTACCACCTCTTTTTGTCGACTTGAGGAGTCTCTACGT